>JABASH010004887.1:0-13092 GCA_019776445.1 Tomocerus maximus | reverse complement strand
ATAAGTCCCTAGCGTCTGCGTACAAACCAATTTATTCCAAACAAATTCCGTTTGACAAATTCCCTTCGCCCTAAATTCCCTTTGCTCCATTCCAAGCAAACTCTCTTACGATTTTATCTAGAGTAGTGATTAAAAATATTTCTGATTACGGAGAAAGAGCTGTACAGACAGAATATGAGTACAGAGTCTGTATTGTATGTTGTTAGCTGGATGTGTGCTGTCGTGTTACTCGTGTTGTGTCGACGGTATAACCGAAATGCAATGCGCAAGTTCTACTTCTCTATCATCGAGAAGCGGGAACTTACAGTATAATTCTAATACACTCGCGAATTTACTAAGTTGTAAGTAGCCTAGCATAATAAGCCAGAAAAGTGTTGAAATATGTAAATCTTCAGCGACTAAGCAAAGGAATCCGTCCGACAGATTGTCCGTCCGCCAAGGAACTTACTCTACCTTTTTATTATATAGACCACAAAAAATAGTAGTACAAACCCATCATTATTATTAGTATATAAATCTACGTTGAATACGCGCTTGCGCATTTTGTGGAGTTTGTTCATGGCATAGAGCAAACATGCATGCTTATATAGAGATGTAGACTGGTAACATTTTTTCAAAACTAATTTCTGCAATAACTTTTTATGTAATCCCAATAGGTCCATTATGAAATTTATCATATGCATTCAAAAATGCTTACTTAGCAACTTAGTAGATATACTAACCTACATGCCAGATGCCACTACGCTCAACATATTATGGCCATGCCAAGTATGAAATGTTTATTTGGATACATATACTAGATGATTGTTTATTATTATGTAATTAATATATGATGTAGCGCCCTATAAGGAGTGTCAGTGAAGGAGGATGATATAAAAGGAGTGAAAGTATGGATATTATTTCAAAGTAGGAGACAGGGGCGTATGGCTATGGAACTTTCTGCGTAGATGATTCAATAGACCTTTATTGAAGGCGTTATTCTTCTTCATGGAGGAGAGATAACGACCGACTCCCCGCAGAGTCTATCTCGCCTCCAACTTTTGAGACAATATTTCATCCTCCTCTCCTCACACTGAACCTAAACTTTCGCTCTTGCTCATCTCTTGCTAAATTCACTCTATATCACTTTGCATAGCAGTATAACAGGGCACAATCATTTTCGCTCCGTCTGACAAAACATTGTGTCCATACGCTACAAGTATTATATAAGCACTCATGTGCATTTCACATTTAAGATACTTTCCTCTCTCTACTGCTTTCTGCATCTACTAGGTACTTGTGTCTGTACTACACAATGTATATCCACTACAGTATACTAAACTGCGGAACGAGCAACGATAAGCAGAGCAAAAGCAATATACTAAGTTATCGTTCAACTCAAATAATATATAAGCATACTATGGGCATGATATAGATATAGTAAGCTCAGAAATAGTAACTGCGGTGTAGCTTTCATTTTAAGATACACTTGCAGAATATAAGTACAGTAACAAGCTGCGATTCGTAGAACACTTTATTTTCTCCAAGGATCCCTATCTAACTTTCCTCAGGCTCTAACAGTACGGTTTTCAGAGATTTGTACACAAACTTTGTAATTTGTAAAGAATATTCTCTAGCTAATGATATATATTGTGTCAGGGTTTCAATTTCTGCCTACTCACACCGTAGTAAGCTAAGTAATGCAGTATTTTCCTTCTGTCTTTAATTGCAAGTACCTACAGTGTACAGTACTATTAGCAATTATAGTTAATGTTATTAAATAAATAATAGACCTGACGAGTGTTTGCATTTTATTTCAATGCATTTGTGTCTTTTACCTAAGTGATATAACGTAGCATCATATCAGTGTATTCTGTTTACTTCAATCATATTCCTTCAGAGGCACACGCCAGAAGACAGGGTCTATACACTATGTCTGTAATAATAAGTTCCAGGGGGGATATGTACAAATAATGTACTTGGTTAGGCTTATATACTTAGTAGAAGTACTTACATAAAGCGCATAAGTATAATGGAAGGGAATGTCTCTCAACTACACCCCATGAGTATGGTGTACACTAGACGTATAATATGTCGTGCACTGCACATGGATTTAACAATAAGTAGCAAAGCGAGTTCTCCTCAGGAAAGTTACTACTTTATGACATTCGCGTTAGCTTTTATGCTTATTACAAGGAAAGTGCTACGAAAGGGAGGGTGCAATGGGCCACGCTATGTGATATCATCTTCCCTTCTGTCTATTTTCACTTTTCTCCTTCTCGCCAATCTTTCCAAATGTTTATGATCTTCTTTGAGAAGAACTACTTAAGTTTTTGTCAGTCTAGTCCTTCTCCACTTTTGGTTATTATAGACTGGAGGGGAGTTAATAACTTCTTTATGACAATCTGGCACCAGCCTCTTTATTCTTATGGAATTATTTACTAACAGGTTACCTAAATGCAGATTCTTTGTCCTTTATGCATCATTAGTACGAATATAATTTTCTAGGTTTTCCATACAAGTGCATTACGATAATTAAGTTTCTTGAAAATGCAAAAAAATTGTTATATCGTATGCCCAGCAGAAAATTAATTGGAGTTTCAATTTTGACTTCATTATTCAAATACAGGTTTAGTCGGATTCTGAGGATGTAATACTAATAATTTGGACATTTTCCATTAGCGAGTTTATTGTAGCAATGGTTTGTATAGCATATGTAAATATGCACAATAATTCTTGGCGAGCTTACATTTGAGTTGTTATTTGAATATTTCTTTGCTTACGGTTTTACTTTGATAAGAAATGGTTTGTAAATGGTATGTGAGTACCTATTTGTATGGTATGTAAAATATATGAAATGGATAGATCCGTTGAAAAAAGATGCGGATGGAACAAAGAAGCTCGTGTTTCCCAAATGATCATAGATTTTCCGCATGAGAAGTCTGCCGTCATTGTAGTTCTTATCGTTAGGATGGGAGAACAACTTGGCAAATCTCAGCTTGGTTGAACGGTAAACACTATACACAACATCCTATAAGAAATTACACGCTACTGTTATAGGTTGAACATACCTAGTCATAGTAATAATAATCCTAACATAAATAAGTAGAAGCATGTAGGCGCATAAACGTAGTAAAGTTATAGTTATTCGTGATGGTGGTATGCGATGTAAAATAATATTCAAGTGCTTGTGCTTAGTGATAGTATTGTAGGGAAGTGAAATTTTATATTGCAGTAACAATGTTAAGTATAAGTATTTGTGTTTGAAAAGTTGCTTACTTAAAGGGAAATGTGTGAGTAGCTCCTGGTAGTTTATTGTATGCAAATTGTAAATGGAGAAAGTTGCAGCTTTTCATGTGGGTGTGTGCCAAACGTCAAATCCGTTTTCTCAATGGGAATGAAAACTTACTTACGGAGAAATTATGCCAATATCAACGATTCAGGATTTCCTCGATTGTGGTTCGAAAGGAAGATGCGGATGGAGCCCAAAATGCAGGAGGAAAATAAGATAAAGGAATACAAGATCTAACTTTTTCCTCCATGATTTCCTCCCACTTTTCCCTTCTTTAGAAAATAGAGCTAATATAACATATTACAGACATACATTATACATTTATAAAAAGCAGTCACACACACATATACCTAAGCAAGAGAGATATCAGCTAACTCTATTATGTTCTTTACGCAAGAGAGCAGTGGAACAGGATATTCCTTTACTTTTACACATTCTCTCCATGTCTTCATCGGTTCTAACATCTTTTGTCATTATTTGCATATCATATTTACGTGCTAACATTCAGCTACCAACACAATGTATGCCATACATTAACTTAAAAGCCTGTATTTTCGTTTTCCGAATTGTGTCTCTAAGTTCCTCTACTTGACTGAATACCTTATTTGATTCTAATGCATCACCACACTCAAATCTTTCTTAAATGTGACGGCAAATAAAACACATTGCAAATGGCAAATCCCATTTGTCGTCGACTCGTATGTTATTTCTTGTTTTTCAGATTCCCTTATGATTTATTTTGACAAGTTTACGACATTTTGACGAATGAACGTTTCTAGACTTCAGTAATTCAGGAACTGCTGTAATATCTCGAGCTATCCTCCCTCCCTCCGTTTTTGCTCCCATCTCTGGCGCCATTTTGATGTTCTGATATTTCCGCTTGCCAGCCGCTGGATTGCCGTCTTTGTATCAACACGGACAGTTTAATATCATAAGCGCAAATTTATTAACAGTAAAGTAATCCTAAATAATCCTTCATACTTTAATACTCGTCTAGTAATTGTAGTCAAACACTGATTTGCCATGAAGCCAAAAGAGAATGAAACTGATTCTGAATATTGTAATATCTTTGATATTATCAAAGAAACAAGGTAAACGAATGTTAAAAAGCGATTAATCTGTAATACATATGTTGATTAACTGATTTAAGAATCATGAAGGAAAACATTTCATGACTTTGGAAATAGCTAACAGAATGCATAAAAGGAAAACCAAGCTACTTTAATGATAAGCCTGTAAATTGTAAAGCTTTCATCAGCAGATACTGATATTTCAAACCTTGCTCTAGTCCGTGAAACAAAATGGGAATATAAATAAAGCTTTTATAGTTTGCAGCAAAGGATGAGTCGATCGTTTAGTTACATCGAAGATTCCGTACTACAGGCAAGTTTTGTTAAATGTAGGTAAGTAGTAAATATTAAAGTATGCCTACTTGTTTTGTGGACGTCAATGTGTGTGGGGTTCATGAATGTTTGTATTGCACGAGGTGAGCTGTAATCAGGTTGCGTGACTCCAAATTGACATGAACGTGTGTACTCTGTAGGGTTGACCCTCAGCCCTCGAACTATCCGCTGGTTAGAATTGAGTCGAACTGCCAAGTGCCAAGCCAGTCCGATTTGAACTAACAAACCTGAACATAAAATCTGTCTGTCAACCTGCCTTGCTGTGTCATGTCATAGCGTTCATCTCTACGATCAAAATGCAATACCATAGTGCCAATGCTGGTGTGATGCAAATGTTTTGTTGCCTTACATCCAGAATGAAGAATAAGTAAACTTTCTGTATGTAGAGGTGATTCGTCATAATGCCTCTACTCGGCTACCTACCTACTTACTCATTTCAGTCAATGCATGCACTTTGCACATGCAGACGTACTCCGGAGTAAATAATACGTTCATAATGGAAAGTAAATACAAAGCAATGTTAATGTTGTGTATTTCTGCTCCACTCAAGTCAGACGAAATAAATGCGAGATGAACGCTTGCACAAGTAATTAACGCTCTAAAGACACGTGTCGTAAATGTCATCTTGTTGACTCTCAAAAGCCTTTCTGCTTTTGACTTTTATGGTTTTTCATTCATTACGCATTAGTACACTACTGCTGTTGCTCATGGTGGGTTAAGGGCTCTCCCTTTGGCCCACGATAACCTACAGAATCTACACTAAATCATACTATTATTTGTAACAGAAATATGAAGTTTATAGCCTTTATAGAATTACGCTGAATCACTAATTTTAGTTTGTGTTCCCATTCACATTGGTTATCATAGTATAGCGAGAAAAACTGCCGATGGTACTTTCCTTAGATTTATATTAGCAGCACACATTATGTAACTATACCATCACTGTCTGTATAGGTATCTTGCTTAATTGGAGAAAATTGCCAACAGTGACATCAATTTGTGTGTAATTTTTATAATACCACAAAAATGAACGCTTAACCTAACTTATGGTATAACTTACTAAAGCTAATGTATACTACAGTACAGTAGGTAGCAGGTGGCGAAATCGTCATCATGATTGTTTTCTCCAATTTTATTATTTTCTCCAGACTAAACAACTAATTTACATTGGTTTTCATATAATAGACGGGACCAGAGGACAGTGTATCTTTTATCTTAATTACCTAGTCTGTACAATAACGTCAAAGCTGGTTGTTTTTAGTCAACTAGTATCTCTAACCACACTTTCAATAGTTTAATTGCGAGACTGAAATGTTATACTGCTGTAAATTGCAATATTGCAAAGCACAATGTTAATGAAGGAGTGCAGGATTAAGATTGCCAAAATGCAAACTATACATACTACTTAAATACATTCAGTGTGTGTGGGCACTGGCCACTGAGAAGTTTTAACTTGACATGAGCTGATTGATATATGAATCCTAAGATATCTCATTTTCTATTTACTCTTATAACTCTAGTCTTTAACTGTACTATCAATATTGATTGTATATAAGTTAATATTAGTCTAGTATAATAGATGCTCTTATAGTAAGATGTATCTACTTATGTAAATTAATTACTGTCATTTTTACAAGTACTAATTCTTAATTCATTCATAAGCCCGTGATGCTAATTATACTTCTTGAATAAAAATCAGTTACGTAATATGCACTACTTTTGGCCCTGTTAGCTAGTGCCTTAATTATATAACTACCTTAATTATTGACATAATAATGTAGACTAACAATAAATGCGGCATAGTACACTTGCAGTGATTTGAATTTCCCTTTCGTACAGAACTCTCGGGCTTTCAGTTGTTCACGTTGGGCATACACACCTATTATGGCAGGCTATGTTAGCTTCAGTTTCTTCATGTATTCTTACTTTTTTACGAATACTAGTATTTAACTTACCTATGACTATACCTAGGATAACATCTTAAGAAACTAATGATCAATTAGCATTTTGACATTACAACTTTGATAAATGCTGTCTATGAGTGTAATTAATATGCTTAGGCTGCTACTGCAAGAGAAAGTCTTAGGAAACTAATTAGCTAATTAATATTTACAAAAGTGTATTGTTTTAGAACAGAAATTATTGCATGAGTGGCTAATGCCAACTGCTTTGTCAGAGAGGAGAGAAAAAGTGTTTTCACAAGCCCCCACCCGTGAAAGTACTTAAATATCTGACAGTGAATAATGCTGATAGCAGTATAGTGTAACAGAGTATTAAATAAGTGACCTGAGGTCAAATCATGGGATGATGTGGGGAAACGAACGTTTTTTCAGGAGTAAGTAAGAATACGGCTTTTCTTCAATTTCTTCTCGCTCGGCTGTCATCCATACATTCGGATTGGAAGGATGCGTTGGAAACGTATACGTAAGTATGTATAATATAGAGCATGATAGATTGAGCATAGAATCTCAGCATGAGCGTGACCAAAGGGGCTATATATTATCCGAACTAAGTTTGATTTCTATCCCTTTGCACAGTGCAGAGAAAAAAGAAAATCCGAATGCGAGGAATCTCGATCTGTGATGATCGCTAGTCGAGGCAAGGGAACTGCAGATGTAGCAAAAAACCCCTAACCGTGATTTCCCATCTATTTCTTTTTTCTCAAACAAGTTTCCTCGATTCTCTCTATCTGTAGTATTTCTTTTTATTTCGGTTTTACTGATGCCGTACTCCCCATCTCCTCGGCATTAAAAAGGCAAATAAAAAGTGCTCCTATGAACAGACCCAATTGAATTGGATTCCGTTTCGATCTTTTCGACTTTTCCAAAGGAAAGTATAAAAAGACGAGACATTTTGTTCGTTCAATTTGCATTGTATAGCTCAAAGTTGCTTTAATTGTTGTAGTGATGAGAGTATAGCATTAATTAGTATGCATTGATTATTATGAGCGTTTATAACAACAAAAACTTTATCATTATAATAAAAATTGGATTCATTCTCAGTTCTACAACTACATACGAACAGAACAGATCAAATCAGCTATGTATGTAGATATGGGTTTGTAAAGTGTGAGTATTTTATGAAGGACTTGGTACGTAAAATACGCACGGCTCCGTATTTTCGATTTCTTTAATGTAAATAATTAGTATATTGTAATTAGTAAACAATTAAATTGCTAAAATAGCTGATGGTCAAACTTGGACTGGTTATGTGTAGTAATTAATAAGTTCAACTTGCACTAAAACAACAATCACCTCCTTAAATAAGTAAACTAAATATCCTACTTAATATAATCTCACTTCACGTTTACTTCTTTCAAGTGAGCTACTTTAACAATTAATGATGTAGGCAGTAGCAGAGAAGCTTTTACAAGTACTAAGTACACCTACATTAATTATTATGGCAGTTACATTATGGCACGACACAATAACGGAAAACGAAAACATTACAATTAATAGACAAAACACACTTGTTAATGCAACTAATATGCTAGAGCCATTTCCTTTCAAAGGACTCCTTATCAATACTAAAAAGTTTCAGTTCCCTTTTCCCTCTTTGAAAAATTCATTTTAAGTTCATAAATCTTGATGTAGATAATTAGAATTTTGGTTGTCACTTTTTCCCAAGCGGTTTATTGCATACATTGATTTGTTGATGTTAAGTAGCAGTGCTTCTTTCAATTCAAATTTTAATAGTATAATAATGCTGAATTAGATATTCACAGAATGATTCCCGATGACAATAGGTGAATTATTCAATTCCTCCCTATCCATTGATTACGATTGATTACGTTTTGGGAGAAGATTTCATTGGAAAATCTACAACTCTTTCTCGAGTGTTATAAAATACATTCATGGCTGTTATTCATTCGTATGTCATTTAAATGAATGCAAATACTTAGAGAGTAGACATTTAAATGTTAGTTACTAGATGATCATTACATTGCAATACCATAATTAGTATATAGTAAATAATAAATTAGTACAATCTACATACTGAATGGTTGTTGCCATTATAATTATATTCCTTTTTAGAGCATACGGATTGAGTACAGATTCAGAGCTGATGGTACGGTAAGTCAATGGTAAATGCATGTAAATTTGTTTCTTTCCTTATTCATTGCTGTCTCAGATAATTTGGAGGAGTCTGATCATTGGAGTCAACTGCATTAAATAATAACATTAGAATAATCATATCATAATTGTATTGTAGTGGACTGGACTGTAGAGCTGGACTGGATTTCATAGAATAATATGCTTATTTAATATTATTATCCGATGATAAATGTTTCTAATAATTCTGCTCAGAAGTTGATGTCCTTGTTTCTTGGACGAGGTACACTTGGCCAGCGTTTCCAGGGGTCACACTAGAGGTGACGAAGGAGCGGTGCTTGGCTCGGATCAGTGACAAGTTGCTTTCGGCACTATCTGCTCGGTCTTCAGCAGCTTCCAATTCTCTCTGGAATCGACGGACGCGGGTCACGCTAGTGGCGGACAGACTCTCCTGCAAAAACAAACCGAAATTGTAGACATACTTTAGTAGAATCCGGTCATTCTGAGGGAATTTGCTTTTACGAACCTGTTCTTGCAACTGTCGCTTGTAAAGGTTGGCTTTGTGTCCAACTTTGTCCAGAGCTTCCTGCAAAAGGGCAATATTTTGATTTTGATCCTCAATAGTAACCATAATTTCTTTAACAGTGCGTTCCTTCTTGCGTAGGATCTTAATAGACTCGGAGTGACGACGCTTTTCTTCATCCAACTCCAATTCCAAGTCACGGAGCTGTAAATATATCCGATACAGAATTCAAAACACAAATAAACATGTCACACTTTCTTGGAAAAAAATCTACTTTCTGCAATCGACTCCAATGGCTGGCGTAAGTTTATTGTATCATGTCTCTCAAATTCCAATACTGGTCTACTTTCCTGCCATTTTCACTACTCTGCGTTTAAAGGCCCAAATCGGGAACCGTGCCAAAAGACGCAATTTAAGATATCTCACAGGAAACAACTACAGATAAGTAACGCAATGTTCAGGAAAACAAAATCTCAAGAGTACTGAAAATAATAACGATTGGCAAAACTGTATATGTACTGTTAAAAGCAAAGGGTAAACGGAAAGAAAATATATATTAACTTCGCTCTGGATATATTGTCAGTTTACTATAGGGAGTCGATTTTTTGTTGCCTTCTGTCCTGTCTCTATGTAGTCAATTGTAAAATAACAGAATCTTACCCTGCCCTCCAATTTGGAAATGATGCGTTTTCCATTAACCAAAGCATTAGCTTCAACTTCTTCCAGTCGGACGGTCAAATTCTTAACTTCAATCTCCAGTGTCTTCTTGATGCTTTCAATCTTTACAATTCGTTCTTGCTCTTCGTGAAGGATGTCAACAGTTCTGACTAACTCAGATTGTACTTTTTGGTAACGTTCATCGGATAACTATTCAAAAACAATTTATCATATTAATTTTATTATGCCTCCAAAAATTCCGGTTGTTGGGAATGAAAAGTCTTACCTTCAATTCCTTGGACACTTCATCGTAGTCAGAGCTGAGAATAGACAGTTCCTGTTCGATCTTAGTTTTGATGGAAGCCAAATTGATATTGATGGTGGTAAGTTCATTAACGCGGCTCGAAGACTCGTCCAGGGCTTGTTCAACAGCTCGTCTTGCTCGGAGAGCCTGTAAAATTACATGGAAATTAGTGTATCATCAAAAATTAGGATCGAAATAATAAAACTATGAACTTACGGCTTCCAAACCGCTTCGGACATCATCCAACTCGGCTTGGAGGGCTTGAGAGCGACGCTGAGCCTGACCGTATTGATCCAATGCGATTTGGAGTTGACGTTGGACTTCCTCGTATTGGGCTGTGATCTCCTGTAATATTGATATTCTTCATCAACAACCAATCCACAATCCATCACGACCATTTCCGGCGCATCAGCAGTGCAGTAACAGAAAGTTAAGCATGTTTCCTTCTCACTACCTACAGATAATCTCTATATTTTGCCACGCCACTATTATCCAATGCCATCCTATCCGGTTCTCCCCTATTTTCCCTGGTGTAAACCTATCTATTACTATTTATTTCCCTAAGAAGGTCCTATCCTCGAAATTCGGGAGTCTATTGAGTCTATACTTTGCCAAGTAAAATGTGGGCGTCTGCATACCGGCCTTTCCATTGTACTATACTCACTCACTTAGGAAAGGAAAAACTACATAAAAGCTAATTCCGCTATTTTCTTGGCTACTTTCTTACTTTTCTTATCGTGGAACGAATAAATTTGTTTTCCTTCAGTTTCAAGCTGTGAAACTTGACTGATTTTCCTTCCGTCTTTCAGCCATGACTAGGAAACAATCTTTTAAAGCTTTCGTTTAGCAGTTGCAAATTTCCCACAAACTCATGATGACTTTGTACACATTTGCTTTCCTAACCCTGGAGCTTTACATCCTTATTCGCGTTTTTATTGCGACAATAAATACAGTAAATACAGCTTAGCTCCCACGTTCCTCTATATAGCTATCGAATTATAAATACTGACACTTTTATCATCACTTTGCAATTTGCATAAAGTCCTTTGTTGTTATAATTAACGTAAAATCTTACGGTAATTGAGATGGAGTATTTCTTGATGGTCTGTTGGAGCGTAATATTGCTCTTGTTAGCAACATCCAAAGACATTTCCAATTCAGTGATTTGGANCTTACGGTAATTGAGATGGAGTATTTCTTGATGGTCTGTTGGAGCGTAATATTGCTCTTGTTAGCAACATCCAAAGACATTTCCAATTCAGTGATTTGGATCTGCAACTTCTTCTTGATGCGAGTCACTTCGGTCTTCAATCTAGTCTCAGCTTCAACAAGACGAGCGTTCAACTGTTCAATTTCAATAGTAGTCTGCTTCCTAAAAGGGAGAAAAGCGAATTTAATCATTTCCGCATTCAAATACTGTAACATCTCTTGTAAATCATAGTAAAATTTTCATTTCTTTCATTTTTCCCTCCGAAAACCGTCTACTTATTTTGAGCTCACCATTTATCTTTCCAGTAGTTATAATCTTGATTGTCCTCATCAGTATCATCATTACCAGATCTATAGGACTTTGATGCTAAGCCAGAAGAGTCAACACTTACAGGGATCGAAACTTCCGAAAAAGAATCAAAGCTTTGGTCAAAGTGAACACTTTTCCTGCTCAGCGGACTAGACAATTCGCTAATAGAGGCAGTTGCCGAGTTAGGCGAGCGGAAGTTCACAATGGTACTTCTACTCTCACTGGGAAAAAGCTTTTTATATTTGCCTGCGATATTTTGGAAAGCATCGAGAGTCAATTGAGTCTCAACATCTTTGGCGGCTTTCTCTGTGAAGGCTCCAAAAGAGCGTGACCTTCTCAAAGAAGAGCCAGCAGAATCATCCAATGTGTTCACTCCAGAAGTTTCAGTCTTGAATGTTCGAGAAGAAACATTTGAGGAAATACGACTACTCCGACTAGCATGACCTACTGATGAAGTAAAATAACTGCTATTCCCAGTGTCAGTGAAATTGCCTTTAGTGGCATATTTTTGACTGAGTTGGTCAAGTTTTTTCTCGACAGCAGATTTTGATAGAAGAGTGTGCCTAATGGATTCTTTGCTCATGGAGTATTGAGCAGACAGAGAAGAGGATGATGGGCTCTTACTCACACCCAATTTCACTCTTTCAGATGCCCCGGCTGAAACTGAAGAACCTGATCGATTTAATGACGATGACGAAGGAGAACGGCCAAGACTGCCATCCGATTCATCTCTGCTTTCTGCTCTTCCATAAACCTGATACATTTGCGATCTTTTATCTTTCTCTTGTTTATCATCGGAAGCCTGTATCAAAGCTTGCAAATCTTTTTCAGTGTACGATCGAACTTTCCTCGGATCTCTTCTGCTTGAACTGCTACTTCGGTTCGATGAATTTTCCATACCACGTTCTACAACATATGGCAAGTGTGGTAATTCTACCCCATCAACTGAAATCCCAGATAACTTCTTGTCCAAATAGTCAATCATTGGTTGATAGAAACCAAAAGCAAAGTTAAAGTTATCATCGTAAGTAATATTTGGTTTTGGTCTTGGGGGCTTTCGATTTGATTGCTTAGACATATCTTCGGTACTTGACATAGACATTCTTTCGGCTAATAAACCCATAGCCGAAATTGATACTCCCGACGGTTTTTGTACACTTGGTCGGTATGCCATGGCTCTAGATTTTCCTAGCTTTTAAAACAGAAACTGATGAAATTCGATGGAAACTCTTTTAAATTGCAGGAATACTAATATATTAGAATCGATGAAAAACTAGCAATTGTTGAAACGAACAGTAAACTTCACGACGTTCACGCAACAGATTTAGGAGACCGACTGATTGAATCAGAATTCCTACTCAAT
>JABASH010004886.1:0-13093 GCA_019776445.1 Tomocerus maximus | reverse complement strand
TTTTAAGTTTGGCCTATGTATCCGCTTTTTTTGGCCTAATTGACTTTTTACATTTTCTGGTTTGGCCTAAATTGATTTTTCACTTTGGCCTAAATGGATTGGCCTAGCTGACCGATTACCATCCCACAGTACTTACACGTCTGTGTCCTACAACTGGTAATAAATAACATAGATGTACAGTACATATTCTAAGAGGGCATTCACATTGAAGCCATATTATTAATTGTGACATACCTACACGTAATTTCTTAGTACCGAAAGTAAATATTGGATGCACAGGGTATCTGCAATATATATGTCCAATTTTTCCAAAGTCCATATCGGTAATATTGGACCTGTAACGCAGATACCTTGAAGCTACTCTGTCAATGTCAACTATGTTTTTTGTAAATATTGTAAGTGTGCTATAGTCCATATTTTTTGTTTGATATGTTTGTATATATTAGTAGATAATTATTATGTAGAAAAAGTATGTTTAATGACTACAATTTTGAAATGGTTTCCCTAACATGTATCCATTTTTATTACTATTACCCCAATCCCAATGCAGTATTATAAACAGTATTCAATATACATTGTGAACATCATGAACACCATGAACTCTTTGATCATGAACTTACCAGCCAACAATGTAACTCTTTGATCTACCTCACCAAAATATACAATAAAATGAAATAAAAACGTTACAGTCATATTGATAAGCATAAGACAGCTAATAATGTTGCATGGATTATTGCAATTAGCGTGTAATTAACATGCAAAGTTGAAACTAAATTAAATATTTGGTTAATAATGTGCCATTGTGTACATGTGGGCGTTTGGAAGGGTCGTTGACTCATATTTATGTATAGCCCTTCACCTATATACATTACATTCATTTCATATTCCTGGGCTCCTTGCTCACATAGCTATTGTTTGCATTGCTATAATATATTAGTAATTCCTATACTTAGTGCGGGTCAAATTAATGTTTAACCGAGTCTGTTTTATTACTTGTCTTGCCAGAAGGCAGGATGTGCATTAAAGCGAGATAAAATGCTATTATCCAGGAGTTGTCTATTATAAATGTACTGTTCCTTGTAATGACACTATTTGTATCATGTAAGTAGATTCATTACAGCGAATTTAATAAAGGGGTTATCAAAATTCCTATGCTATATAACCATTTCTTAGACGAGTTACTTAACCACGTAATTACTGTAAGGATAATATGATGTATAAAGCATCACATACACTGATACAACATAGAATTTACATTTAAATGTTAAAAAAGGTTGAAGACATGAACTTTTACTTATTGTTCACATCAATTGTACTTCTATAAATTGTGGAACTAATACTGTAAATAATAAATGTGTACTAAAGATTTTCTCAAGGAGGAAACGCTTGTAGTTTTAACTGCTTGACTCCCTGAGTTCAGTCAAATCTAAATTCTAAATTCATGTTTAACAACACCGACTTTGTCAGTACAAACTCCAGTAAAATCCTATATAAACACATACTCATGTAAATACGAGTACATTTATATTCATAGTTTATTTCCTTAGGTCATTACCAAAATGATTTTGTTAACCTAATAATGGATTTTTCCAGTAGTTATTTTAATGAAATTAATTACAGTAACTATTAACATATTTAGGGCTACAACAACATGGTATACAATAAATAAAATATATCGAAAGAATTGTTACACAACCTAAAGTATGCTTCGCAAAGCACCTACTATATTTTACGCACATGATGACTGGACCTTTTCTCTGTCACTGACATTGAAATGAAAGTCAAGGGCTTTAGGTTTATGACTTGACATGAATTTATTTGTTAATTTCAAAACTATTTATTTTTATTAGCTTGTCGGGCATCGTGGCTTTAATGCAAATGCGCAAGAGCCTATAAAACAATAAACTCCACTCTGGGTTAGCATCTTTCGAAATTACCAAATATTAGTGCCTAAACCTTTCTAAATTCTTAATTGCACTGGAGGCCTAGTGAAATTACTTGAAGATAGGTCCTACATTATGATATGAAATAGGGTAGGAGTGAAAATTACAGGTCAGAGATTTATCATATATTCCCCTTTGAACTTTACACATTACAACACAAGTGCAAACATTAAAATGTAGAAGTTCATTTCGGTTAGAATTTCCAGCAACAGATTCAACTAGTATATCTCAAGATACAGGAAATGTTCATATAAGCTGTTCAAGCTTACAGTGTTTCGGAAACGGTTTGCATAGTAGATATTCAGAACACAAAAGAAACCATTGCATTACTTATATTATTCATATTATCCACTCACTAGTGAAAAGATATTATGGAATATGATAACACTTTCTTTGTTCCAATGCCAACTGCATAAGAAACTTTCACCACTTTTCCAACCACTAAAACAGGCTGGCGAAAGTTTCTTATGTTACACTGTCACTTCAAAAGCCTTCATTGTTCAAGAGATGCAAGTTTACTTTTAAACAAAGACTGAGATGCATTTCAACAGATAGAAATGATGTTTTTGTCTTCACACAATGATAACATTTATATTTTCAAAGTACTGCAATTATCATCTAATGGATTTATAAAACAATGCCATTCGTGGTTCAAAACCACATAATCCCATCTTTGTCTAATATTTCTAACTTTCTCATATTATTGAGTAGCTATTATTATCTTTCACTTTCAACAGTATTACTTGCTCAGGACAACAGGATGACATAATTTGCCAAAATAGAGCCTGCTAAAGTAGTCTTAAGAGGACTATTAGGGTAACTTTCTTTCCCGCTTATCATGACTTTGCTATGGAGTGAAATCTACTTACAAATGGATAAAAATTTACTACGTAGAAAATTTTTTCAGTAGGAAGATATTGTTTTTTGATTTATTAAACATTTATGAACACGAGCTTCATGTTGTAATGTTGTCAACGAACTTATATAAGGACATTAATTATTGTCGAAAGGGACATACACTTTCAATTGTAGGGAAGAGTACCTAATAGAAATATATGAATAGTTGTGTTGCTCAAAAAAATGGTGCAGTCGAGCATTAAATTAACGCATGTAGGAGTATGATGAGAGAAAGGCCATTTGATACCCCTGACTGCTTAAAGACTGAAAAATAAATAAGCAGAGTAGAAAACAAAAGTAGACACACGTCCATGGCATGAGGGTCTCCTGTGTGCTGAGGATCTATGAATACTGCACAGATAAGAGAGAAAATCAGAAAAATGTGTAAGCCTGTATCTGGAGTATAACTGAACTCATTACTGGAATAGAATTATATTGTAAGTCTTTGCTCACGTAATCTCGTCTAGATTCCAACAGATAACTGTGCAATTTCCACTGTGCAAATATACCATGTATTGCAAGTATGACTTTTTTATGCCAGTATTTGCCATGTTTTAGAGTGACGTAGCATTAACGTAGCATGACGGCACTTCTAACGGTTATAGTATTGCTTAAGTTATCTGACACTGAAAGGGCGTCCCTCCTATTAGGTAAAGGAGCCTTATATACGTACTATTGATGATGCAGTACAGATAGATACAGGTCATGAAGCAGACAGGGCAACAATTTTATGGAGATGTACTACATAAAAGTCTCAATAGCTTTGGTAGATATTTGATAGGATTGATATATATAGTACTTATGCATGCAATGACATACAAAATGTATGGAAAGGAATCATGAATAACTTTGTCTGTGATACATTCTTGCATTGACGTATATAGCAGCTATAGATAACACTAACAAGCTAATATCGAACTAGTTGCTTTTTCCATTATGTAGTATCCTGTGAGTGTATAACTTAGCCAGGAAAGTATATAAGGAAAATTAACTAGCCTTGTAACATAAGTAGTGGAGAAGAAGTGAATTTCTCTGAATGTATGTATCTGGTGGGCTGAGCTGGTGAGAGAAGTCTTGCTCGTCTGGCCCGGAACACCAGAGGACTATAACTACCTGGACTCTTCGCAGCCCATTCCCAGTTCGGGGTAGATTTTCCAAAAGTGAACAACCCACGACTGGAGTCTACGAAATATCTCACATATTACAACAGTCTAAGATTTATAGTGACGCTAGAGACTCGTTCTGTTCTCTCTGTCCACTCCTATGCACACAAATTTACATTCGCAACCAAAATCAGCTCAACTAACTGAAAATTCAATAGCGACCAACAGCCCAATAAATTCGTCTCATATTTCCCTACAATACCAATTAATTTTCCCTTTAACCTAATTAAGCAAATCTAATTACACATACTACTCGATTGCAGCAGAAGAGTAAGGCAGTCTGTGCTAAAATCATTTTCCATATTTTCACTATACATGTCAGCTTCCAACTAATTAGCTCGTATCACAAACACAGTCCACAAACATTTGCAAGACACACAAGCCACAGCAGCACTTTAGCTGTAATTGTAAACCAATATCATTTAAATTGCCTTACATTTCTCTAGATTAGCGTAGGCTTCTGTTAAATTGACACGAACGGAAAACCAACACCACAGTTGCGACACACACTTCATGTATGAAATGGCATCCGCAACACTAACCAAGTTATGTAGTCTACACACTATTGGCATTATTTTTTGCCTTGTTTCCACTCAGCTTCCTGTCAGCAGTGGAAGCCTTGCATCTGTCTTGAGAACAGGTAACTAAAGTTTTTTAAAATCTACTTTTTAATTTCCTAGTACTTTTCAAAACCATTTCTAAAAACAGCTCCAAAATAATCTATCTCCGGCAGCGGAAACTTTTCGTTTCCAAATCTACATACCAATGAATGCGAAATTGTTAATATTTTTTATTTTAAAGGAGACCCTCATATCAAAAATACCAACTATGACTCCAGTCATAGCGACTACAGTTCCAACCAACAGAAGGCCTCTGGAAAAGCCGGGGAAAGCGGAAATGGAGATGGCTTACTTCCGACTTACGTCCCTTTTCTGAGCTCCAGTAAGTACACTTTCATCTTTATCATCCAAATCCATAAATATGTACTTCGAACTTATTTTAGGGAGGTAAATATATAGTAAACAAGGCCCATTTAGATTAACCTTAGTTTGCTTCATAATTGTTCGGTCATGTCATTACATAATTTTCGCAGAAATGAAGAAGCAATCAAACATTTTAGAATCTATATAAGCTTCCATTTCATACTTAACGGTATACCAGTTATCGCTATCACTATCACATAACGGATCAATCTTGTTTTAAGCTTGATTAACCGATAAATAAAGTTCAATTTATACAATTAAGGACTCATTCAAATATTTTATGTACTTGTACCAAGTGAACTACCTAAGATTGCGTAGGAAGCAGCATATTAGGAATAACGACAAGCTACCATGCTATGCCACATATTATAGCGTTCATGTCAAATATGGTCTAAGCAAACGGCTGAAATGGAAAAGAATCAGAGATAATCAAAAGAAAATCTCATCTTTCAATTTGCTCGGAAGACATCATTAATTGGAATTTGTTGTATTATTGATGGCTACTATTTGTCCTTTATATAGCCCTAGCATACAATTTTCTCCTTGACAAGTTCCGCTAACTCAAAGCTTTGTTTAGAATTGCGCAATTATTATCATGCAACTAAGAAAATGAATTTCCCCCAAAAAATCACAAAAGCAGAGATAGAACAAAGATTGCGCGTAGTAATGACTAAGGGCTTAATAATAGTAAATAACAGTCAATTACTTAAAAGAAGACAAGTAATTGTAAACTTTTAGAAATAAGATGCCCTATCTTTAGTAATATAAAGCAAATTATAGTGACAAACGTAGTAGGTATGCCAGATTTCTTATTTAAGTTCGCGTAGGAGGGAAAAAGTGCTCCATGTAGACTTTTGACATATACTAAGTATATATCTATGGTTAGGTAAGTGAACACTCCCAACAGCAACAGCTATTAAGTTCATTTATCCACTCAGAGAATCTCCAGTAATCCTTATAAGCAGATGCTATAAAGTTTGTATTATGTGAACGAACAGGAGCTCTGAGCAATATTCCGGAATTCTTCCAACATCTCCGAGAAAACTTGGAAGCATTGCAACAGGACGAAGAAATAGAAAGGGAGGGTGAAGATGGGATCATCTCAGGTGGAGGAGATTTCGGAGACGTTGAAGAACCTCGGCTTGATCAAGGCACAAGGGAGAATGATGAGGGAAGATTGGAACCATATGGTGGTGGTACGTAATAGATTTTTATTGAGACTAATAGAGAAAGCACCTTAACACAAATAATTCCTTTTGCATAGACCGATTGACATCGTCCCCCCAGCTATCTTGGCAGCCTGCACCGATTATGGGGCTAAATGGACGTATAAATAACATCCGAAGTTTCGTTCACCAACCTACAGTCCAAGAAAACTACTTGAGACGAGCTCATAACTATAACCCTTCCTGGCTCTATACTAATTTAGGTTTGGGCCGCCGTCGCCGTGGACGTTAAATCCTCCGTTGACTCACATATAATTTGGAACCATTAAAATCTCCTTTTTCCTGTGGAAGACTACAACAGAATGTACCTGCGTACATGTTGTACGAGTATCTACATCCCACTATAAATAGATTAGACTTACCCAAAAATAGTTAGATAGAATCCTAATCGGTATTTTCAGCTGTCCACTTTTATTAACAGAGTTCCTTTAATGTAATTGATTTTTTTAATTAGATGTGGCACAGATTATTAAACCACTAATAGGTTGCATGTCTTGTCAAACTACATTTACGATTGAATTGGAACACTGAATGTATTTGATTACAATTAAAACGTGGATACCTAAATAATTAAGTAACTAATGATAATGGTACCTACTATTAAATACTCGCACAGTAAATGCTTTCTCCTGCTTTATAATTTCCAGTAGCCACGATAATATTGCAATTTGTGGTAGTGTTGGGAGTTTCCCTGCAATTACAAAATAGAAAAATAAGTACCCTGCCACAGGTAATCAAAGTATCTTGCATCAGCCTCTAGTCTAGTAAACTGTGAGCAATTGAAAAAAATGTATTGAAAGTTACGAATTGACTTTCTTTTATAGCTCTCTGTATTTATTGTTTTTTGACGTGACTACCTGTTATAGACTGGACTGTATGAAAACACCAACGCTAACATTACAGTATTATATGCAAAACTCTAATCAATGAAGCCTAAAATGTAATAAATGTCAGCCTAAAGATCTTTACTTTAGTTCTTCCATGCATCGCCAAAATACTTTCTCCACCTTCGCCGAACAATGCATGGTAGAAAATTGTAAATGAATTATAATAACAATAAGTTATACATAGTAGTAATACAAATAGATTTAAAATGTCATCATTCTGTGTACGATAACTTTGCACATAATTTGTAAGAAATTATAATGAGTTTTTAATGTCCAACTAAATCTACTGATTACTGATGTGTGCTTGAATTTAATTTCTAACACTTTATGCCGCAATAAATTGGTGTCCGTGTGTAATCTGTTTGGTTTGAATGTCTTGACTAAATCATCATCGGAATCGGAAAGTACTTTCATTGAAATGCACGTGCTACATAGTACACAAAAGTATTTATTGCGGATGGAAATTGGAATACACATTTACACATGCATTTGCATACCTACTATTAAATACGCTAGCCTCGTAAATTCTCGCACAGTAAATGGTTTCTCCGGCTTTTCATTTAGTTTTGCTCATGGTCACAGTGAAACAAGCATATAATGCATATAACTATAAACTATACTTCAAAATACCATCTAAAGCGGGCATTAGTAATTTCATCAAAAAAACGTGATTAATGCTCAACGCAGAGAATTTTAAAACGAGAACTTCATTGTACTGACGCATGACGATATGATATATTGTTATCTGACTGGAGTATCTGAATTGAATCTGAGGATTAAAATGTTTATATTATTTTAAATACAATATTCAAAAGAGCAGTGATCTCAATATTGAGATATCGTATTAAGGGTACGGTAAAGCAGGCACAAAGCTAGAAAATTGGTTAAGGGTGTGCAAGAAAAATGAGCGAAAATTTTCAACGATTTTTAGCCTTTTTTGACCAAAATTACCTCTTTATCTCGGATTTAGGGGGAGGTGTTGCTGCGTATTTCGCCCCCCCCCCACTAAATACGTGCCTGCGGTAAAGGACATAACATGTCTTAGGAATACCCACAATACCCAGTATATGATAAAAAGTTCGACTATAAAATGCAGGTTAAAATGTTTTTATATCCTGTCTAATTCCTCCAAATGGATCTTTATCGATGGATTCGATCTTTATGGAGCTCACAGTTTTGTAAACGTGAACTATCCAGGTACAAATGCTTTGTGGCCGATTTTTGACATTTTAGTTCCACAAAGTACCACAAAGCAAATGTACCTGGATTCCGAAAATGTTCCAAGAGTTCACGGTTCCAAAAATGTAAGCACAATAAAGATCGAATTAGTGCATTGGAAGGAATTAGACAGGTTGCTGCGAATGTTTTTCAAAAATGAATTCAATTCAATGCATGTTGACCCGAAATGCTAATCATAGAATATCCGGGCAAATAAAAATATATTTGTGTAAAAGTAGGTTGAGTTTGAGACGATATTCATTTATATCATGCATAGGCATGGCATGGCCTCATGAATATAAGTTGTACTGGAAATTGCTATCAGATATAAGTAATACTGACTCTTTTAAATGCAGAGAGTTCGCTTTCCTACAGAGATGCAAGGGTTAGTACAAAACAAGTCTGTTTCTAAATTATACATTAAATGATCAAGCGATCATTTGTAACCCTAAAAGATTGTGTACATTGTTGCACAAGGATGTGGCATTTGCCATGTTCTTAATAAACTATTATTGATTCCAGCGAAAAAGTAGATTAATTAGCTTGTTGAATTGGCTATTTATGTTTACATTCATCAATATTTTTAGACTATATATTATCGCTATATATTTACATGTTGCAGTCAGTTTGTACATTTAGGGAGCATAATACACGCACCAGTAGTAAGTTTATACATTAATTTCATTTTGAAATTCCATGAAAGGCTCCATAAAAGTTTTCATGGTCATGTAAACCACTTTTCTGACAGATATTGAGGTGTAAAGTTTGATAAAAACATTCTGAAATACGTAAATTGAAGAAGATAATAATTATTAATATAATTTTAAACGCCAAAATTTTGAAAAGTGACATTTTGAACGGTTAATGTAATATAAAATAAGATTTTGGAGGCATCACTGCATTTTTATCAAATAGTACACCCCAATAGTATCTGTCAGAAAAGCAGTTTAAATGGCTATAAAAACTTTTATGGAGCCTTTTATGGAATTTCAAAGTTAAATTGATGGACAAACTTACTAGTCCGTGTATATGTTCCCCAAATGTATAAACTGACTGCAACATACATACTAACTCATTAGCTTGTATCTATATCTCATTAACTCTGCTTACATCCTCAACTTAAGGATTTTCGTTCTAGAAAATAAATATTTGGCTTATAATATGAGTTTAATTGTTATGTAGGTACTTACTAATATTCACTTTTCTATATATAACGTGTGTTTTGGGTGTGCAATGGTGATTATATTATAGTTTACATTAAGAAAGATTAGGTAAATTCAGGTGACAATCAAAATACAGACTATGATTTTCTGCATGCATTTGTTTCAAAATCTTCAAAAGCCACGATTTTGTTATTTATTGGATTATGGATTGGCAAACGCATTTTCTTAAAGTTCGGTAAGGAACATTTTTGATCTTATTGGTGGATCATGGTTTTTGCATTTTTTTTATCGTTTATTCTTGGTGGTAGGAAGGGTTTGGGCCAGCGACTCCCACGTCGCTGTGGCGGACTCAAATTTTGTTTCTTTTGCTATGGTGTGACGTAAGGCATTGTCTCATTGTCTCACAAATCTATTCAATGTAACCAGTGTTTGACTAGCCACCGGCTGGTGGCTAAAATGGTAGTGGTTAAAATGGTTTTAAACTTGGCTAAAATGTAAAAACGCCGGCTAAAATAAAACACTGAATGTAACGCTAGAGTGAAAGAATAACAAGGTCTGAGAGCAAACAGAATAGTAAATCTAGCATAGTTAGTTTGTCACATTTGCAAAGTATACCTAAATTATTTTACTATACCTTACATTTTAGGCTTTTAGGTCATAGTTTCATTTGAAATCAGATAAATAGAGTTGTTTACATAAGCAAGTATAAGTTAATCATGATGTTATTAAGTAAAGATAAGCTTGCTCAATTTCTGAATCATTTGTACTTGTCAGCCAGAAAAAGTATACTATAAATATACAGGTACGAAATATGCATTAGATTCAGAGATTATATTATATATATCCAATTCAGTCATGATTCTGTCGGAAGTAACTAATAAGGTAGATTTTATATAGACGACTAAAATGTCAATGCTCCCTTTCGTTATTTGTCATTAGATGAATAAGGCTCCTAATTAAGACCACAAAAGCAAAGCTGACTTATGAAGCATAAAAGCAGAAGCTGCATCCTGCATCATATGCATAGGCTTGTAGGACCGAATTATATGAGTCTATCCCAATTTGGGCGCATAAAGCAATACAGAAATAATAACTACAGTTACGAGTAACTTACGTACTATAACCTAATTTGCATCCTATAAAACCATGTTAATTGCTAAATAAATGAAGCTTCATTATCATTGTAGGATGAAGATAGAATCGGTAGAAATGTTGGAACGTCTCGTATTTCCAGGACATTTTATCTACTACAAACAGAGAACATGCGATTCATTACAGCCATCTAAAAGGCTTTAATGACAGGACTCACCTGATTAAAAAATGAATGGGATAATACATGAGCTTTGCGTGAGTGCTAACATTTCATGGAAAATTCATTTGGTTTAGAACACAAAACTGTATGATTTTTGCAACAATTGCCAACAACATTAGTTTATTTATTATGTTTTAAATTACGCGTACTCACGAAACGACAAAAATTGATCACTTTAGTAGTATTATGAACTGTTACATCCAACATTATAATCTTATCCGGGTAGTCGACAATAAAGTAACTAATTATTTAATAACCCATACCCATTCAAACCGTGTTGATACAGTACAAGTAAAATATTTACATATTCGCTGCACACCAATCAGCAATTTGAAAAAAAGACCCTTTTACCAATTATGCACTTCATAATAAGTAACTCACCATTTTCATTCATAAACATCTTTTTCACTTTCTCTTCCTTTCACTCAACTTTCACATTTAAATTATTTTACAATTATTACTCCTTTTGATCTCCATATCTTCACCTAACAATTATTATGTCCGTCCGTTCTAATGTTTTAGTACTAATAATTTTTTCCCTTTTCCAAAAAATGTCGTTCTTTTACCTTTTATATTATTGTATAACAATTATTATCCACCTACATACAGATAACACGTTTTAAACATATTCATGAGCAAGGTAAGCCAGGAAAACCCAGGTATACTATATGTATCAATCATTATATACCAGACAATCAAGTACAATTTTTGATATCGAAGAAAACTATTTTTAATAGTACGTAGGAAATCAGTTATTTGCCTTGCATTTCACAACTGGAGAAAATTGATTAAAGGCATAAGAAATGTTTATTTTTGTTATAAGTCTCTGTGGAATAACGGATCCGTTTTGTTGATAATTTTCGTATGTAGAGTAACACTAAATAACCCATCTCTCCGTTAGCGATGTACCTTTTAAATAACTTACTTTTAATTATTGTTTTTAACTTCTGTCTTCATTGATAATTGCAATATTTACATAGATTGCATAGATTTATGTGAAGTTCACAATCATATCAAGTTTCCAGTGACAGTTACCACCATTTACAATAATAATAATAAGTACACAATTTTAAGAATCAACACTCATGAATAATGTAGAACAAAACGGCTACACCTAATTAGCATGTGACTAGTTAATTGGGAGTTTTAAGTGAGAAATCAAATTCACAACTTCATTATCCATTACTAATGGGTTGGTGTCTATTATTCATGACAGAAAGAATATATCATCGAAATATTAATTAATTGCTTTTGAAAACTGCTTCCTCCGCACCAAAAGTTCATGACTTCAATTTCCTTGCAAGATAATCATTTTCAAATTCTTTCTAAATTAGCTGTTAAATATACATACAACGTTAATTAATTTTTCCATGATATTATTCCTCCCTTGACATTTACGCATCAGTCTCATTAGTGAACGCTATTGGCTAATCTTTTTTGTTAGAAAACTGTGCTTGCCTAAACATGACCTAAAAAGACTTGTACAAATAAAGGTACCTATATTAATTAACGAACGAACATTTACATTAAGGTAGGCTAACAAAGGTACATAATTGAAGTTTTTCAGTAGGTAACGGTAATTAAGTTAAAATATATACATTCAGGTGGAATACAACATAAAAGGTACAATACGTTCAATTTTACTTACGGTTCGACTCATTCTCCATTGTCTTTTCTGTCGGAAATTCCGACTTGGAATATTGTCAAGATGAACTTTATCATATGACATCACATTAAACGACACAATTTAATTACAATTACAACAACACAATTATTATAATCTTCATTGTTCATTTTCTGCTCATTAAAGACAAGCAAGTTCATTCCTCTCGCATTATTTGATTTCTAGCCGATCACTGATACACAATAATATATTTTCCTTACACTAAATAGCACTAAAGAGGTAGGAAATGTTCAACCTGCAAGAAAACGTTAAGAAATTGACTTGTTCATTTCTGCAGAAAAACTTTCTAATTGGTAAATCAGCATTGTAAATGTGAAACGGAGAAAGCAAATACGGTGACAAGTGAAAATAGTCCTACTGGCCTTTCTAGAAAGTAGACATCCTTTCTTTCATTAGCATCGAATATATTGATATTTTAAATTACGTATAGGGTAATGTGATAAAAATAATTAGGTAATTTAATTCCCAATCCATTCATTCTCCTTCACCCATTTTATCACAATAAAATTCAAAATAATCTTTATTTTAACTTGACTAATTTTGATTGATACTGCAACTTTCTCCTCGTTTTAGTGTAGTAGTAGTAATCTAATTGTAAGTACGTGTATCTCAAGAAC
>JABASH010004885.1:0-13094 GCA_019776445.1 Tomocerus maximus | reverse complement strand
AGGCACTAAATTCTCTTTTTTGCGCTCGTAAATTATATAACCTTATATATCTTTACATAAATGTATTCTATTCTGTTAGCCCTTTCCCAGTTTGTGCAATTACTAATTGGCCACCGCGAATTTGAACTGCTCCACCTTAGCCTTTACTATCGTCGGAATTTTTATTTGAAATAAATAAACACTTCTGTTTTGAAGTTTCTCTGTTTGACCTCATTTGTAGTGGTTTATTTTGTGCTAGAATCCAAATTATCTATCTATTATTACATTATTTGATATTTATTAAGACCAGGATATTGGGATCGCTGTGTCATTTCATGATAATGTCTGTCTGAAAATGCCATAACTTTGGACAGACACAAAAATTTCAAATTCTGTTTTAGAACTACGATTGTATAAAAAGACAGGTCAATCATATATTTGGTCTGATTGAATAGATATTTACCAGGGTCCCAGATTGATAAAGTTGTTTGAACAGCGCGACAACAAATATCACTAGAAGTATAAATAAAACTGCCAAAATATTGAGGTGCAGCTTCATATTTCTCAGACTTTCTTTAATTTCTTCAAATTCTTGTTGCCAGAAATTACTCGGCTTCAGAAATATTTCTTTCATGCTGTCTGTACTGCAGAAATTAGTGGAGCAAAAACAACTCCCGGAATTCTTACTGCCGTGACATGCAAAGGTCATCGGTTCAAGAGCAGGATTGACCAATGTCAATGACGATTTACAACCGGCGATTGTATTTTCTGTATTTTTCCACGTAATCCAGCATCCAACTTGCTCATCGAGAGGGAACTTTTTCTCATTGAATCCTTTTTTGCATGTGCAATCCCGTGAGTGACGACCACGCTTACGTGCTATATTTCCTAAATCCGAGTGACGCTGAATACCTAAAAATGAAAGATCTGAGTTAAGCTCAGGTGGATGACATTTGGTGAGGATTTCTGACAATTATTATTGATGCTTCTTACCATCAACTACTGCTCGATCGTCAGGTCTTCTGAAGTCGCACATTCTCACAACTGGCATTTGATTCTTTGCACAACGTGTGACATCAGCCGTAGTTGCATCGCAGGAGAAACATATAAGACCTTAATAAAAAATATAAATTTTATTCCGCTGAAATTGGCATTTTAATTCATAAAATTACAGCTGCTCAATAGGATCGCTTATCTTTGGCGAGCATTTGTGGCTACAACCTCTAGCTACAACTCACCGAATGACAAACTGGGGATGGCAAACACTAAGCAAATGAAGAACACCTTCATTGTTGTGAAGTTTTAATAAGAATTAAAAGTGATGGTTAAAATTGTTGAAAGACTGGGTAGTGCAGTAGTGCTATTATTCTTGACGCGTTGAGGCTTTGTTGCAGCTGTCTAACAGAAAGTATTTGTCTCCTTTTCGACCATATCCATTTGGGGAGATTTCGGGAATTTACACTGGGACTGCCAAAATAAGATTTGGGATGTAAACAACCATTTTGCCCATTACTACCTGATAGTATCCCCTAAATATACCATGACTACACATACCCAAATTAGGCTTATCACTCAAATGAATTTCATCCACTGATCTTCTTTCCAATTCTGCAACAACTTCTTCCGCCATTTAGTATACGTTACACCTCCATAAAATGAAAAACTTGTTTCGTTACTGTTTGCGGTTTGTCCAATTCCACATTCATCAGAAGAGTTTGATTTTAGAAATTAGCAATATCGTTTTTATTTTTAACTCACTTAGCATGATTCTCACTTACGACTGCAAGCTACTAAGCATCTGTGAATCGAAAACTCGAATGTATTTTACTTGTTGCAGAGAGTGCAAATCTATAATGAATGGAAAAGGAACTGAAGTGGGCCTTTCATTGTTTATTCTTGCAATTGTGACGCTCAGGCTGAAAAGCTACACGTAACTCCATCGTACAGAGATATGATTTTATTTCAACGTATTATGATATGATAATTGCCAGTTACTCGTAATTCATCTCACTCATCTCATCTACCTGCTGTCAGGTTTTGAAGAAAGGAAAAGTGAAGCTATAGACTGTAGAGCAACAAACGAAAACGTTGAGTATTAGTTTGGTTTATTCACTACACTACTGCAACTGGATAGAATAATAGGCTATACACTTCAGGAACGTTCCGTGGATATCTGTAATTACAAAACTTACTACGAGCAAAAAACGCCAATAGTAGCTTTTTAATCTTCTTTACAGATACAGACTAAAGTCAAATCAGCTATATATAGCAGCAAACATATAAAAAGTCTATAAGAGACTACATAATAGTATTAACAAGTGTAACAAGTATAATCACAAGAAATCCCATAATTGCTCTGCGTGAAGCACCAAGTCCACAAAATTACGTGGCAGACACTGTTTCTATATCTGTAGCAGTTCCAGAAGTTTTTTAGGGATCCAAATGAGATATAGAGAAATGTTATATCTCTTTTGCATTACAAAACGGTGACCAAAGTAAAGTGTGTACAAATGCCCCACAATGTCTGGATTTACATATTGGTTTCTGACATGATTGTATTTAAGTAGTTACATTGTCTTTGGTAGACATATTGGTTTGTATTGTAATATTATCTTGCAGTAAGGGACTAGGCACTCGTGGAGATAGAATATGGAAATTAAATAAATGTTTTCTGCATATGTAGCTATAATGACTATTTGAACGTGACCAACATCCTAATTCCAAATCCGACCTCAGAATATAATAAAACACACTACGAATTACAGCCTAGCAATAACAAAGCGAAAACAGATCCTACACTAAGAGGAGCAGGGCAGGGCCACGGAGCCTTTGCCCGTCTTCCCTTATTGCCTTGCTCACTTCACTTGGCTTTCTAAAGCAATCTACAACCATTAGCATTAGCATCAGTTAAAGTTAACAATAAGGAAGAGTCAGTCGACAACCAACGCCATGGGCTATCTCTTTTATTATGCCCCACTACCAATACTCTCTGCACAACTGAGACTAGAGTGATGTATTAGTTCAGTATGTAAAAGAGAAACAGAAGATCTATTGTTTTAATTTCGTGGAGAGAGCATGACTACTTTCAAGTGCTTTGCTCGACTATATACAGAGAATGATGAACTGAGACCTGGGTTGACTGTCTCTATGAAAAATCTACACACGTGTCAATCTCCCTGATGCTCCCTGCTTTCAACGTGCAAATGACAATAATTAACTGCTGCTTCCCTATTATATTGCCCTATCTAAAGAACCATTCTCATCATTTATATCGTCTGAGTATGATTAACTATTAGCTATCAATAATTTTCTGCCTTTTGACTTTTGTTTTACATTTAACTACTGTTAATACTCTCTCGATATAGTTCGGCTAGGCTTAATTTATTCCAACCCCCGAATGTATATCGTATATGTGACTTGCATTGATTTTTCTTTAATTAATTTTTTCTCGTGATGAAATTAAAACACCAAATCAAGTCTGCAGACGATTAGTGTGATTTAATCTGTTAATGTTTTCATGTAGGTTCATTTGTCTGATTGTGAGTTTTATGCTATTCTAATCTACGTAGCTACTAATGATAAGTGCACTCCTTTTTCTCAACTTTTTATCATGTTGGTTTAAGCGATTTAATAATGGAAATACTAAAGCAACTTTTCTGTAAATGGTTTCTGAATAAACTCGCACTGCGGGAAACATTTATAATTCATGATATTGTAACAAAAAGTGGACTTAACTTAAGAAAGTAATGAAAGTTTTGGGGAAAACTTAGTAGTCATGCTAGGAATGTTTTCCACGTGTATTACAGACACAGACTGTTGCTTAAATTTTGCAATCAAAATGTTTCAAATGTACAAAAATTGTCTTCAGGAACGTGATGGCTATGGTGACAAAATTAGCTGTAGACGAGGGACTTGGACAAAAGAAAAAAGTCTTTCAAATGTGAAGTGCCTTTCATAGCATGAACGTTTGAGTGATGAATGCATAGGAAGTGGCTACAAGACAAGTTGCCAATGTGCAAGTCTTTTTAGTGCACTAAAGAAAAGTATTAGAGTCCATAAAGGATAAATACCTGATCGTATTCCATGAGTTTATAATAGCACCTATTCTAATTTGAAGTAGCATTCATGTCTATCCTTTTGCTATGCAATTTGATTGACATGACAGAGACATTCGGTGAAGCAATCCATCTAATCACAGGACCGAAACTTGGACAGTGTTTTACTATACTACTGGGGAGTAGTCTACATAAGTCGTATAGCAAAATAACGGGACTGGTACTTATATAGCGATATAATAGGAAGTCCGAACACTTAAATTTCGTTTAGACGATTACAGGTTACCAATGCGTAAAAGATAAAAATATTGATGATTAGTTCACACGAACACCTATTAGCATTCAAAGTCTATGTGACGAGCAATGACAGCTATTGAGGACCAAAGAGAATAGCGTTGACCACAGACGCAGAAAAGTTTTTTTGTGGTTGACATTTAGTAGGAAGATCAAACAGGTTAAATGTATTCAAATGACGCAATCTCTCTCTTCTCTCTTACTATAGGTAACAAGAGAAAATAAATGCCGATTATGAAACAAAATTTTTATCCACACTGCCCACACTACATCCTGAAGAATCTCTTTCAGCTTGTCAATTGAAATTAAATGTAAGTCGGGCTGTCACTATTCAATTACTTTGAATCCCAAATGCAATTCTTTAAACCCTTCTCACTTCTAAAAGACTTATTCCTTATGATTGATTATCATCATCGAAATTCCCTTAGCATTGATAATATCTGTGCTACGCGTACTACGTACTAGATAACTACTATCATAGTCAAATACTACACTAAGTTGCTGCAAGTATCAATACTGGCACTGTTTAAGTTTGTTAATTAACTACCTCAATTATATTATTAATTTTAGTTATCTATTTAGCATTTAGACAGTGAGAAGTACAGATTAAATTTTCATTCCCAAATCAAAGTATACTTAAATAGCATTACTGATACTACGCAAGTTTCATCCAACGCTTGAATGAAGGTATTATGAAAGAATTTATTTCATTTGCACCTTAAATCAATAACACTTCTTTGTGTCCATGAAATCAGTTTCCCACGTTGAACTTTATTGAAAGGTAATAATAACGGGTTTTATTCAGTTCGATATCAATGGATTCCCATGGCGCATTCGGCATTGTCGAATATTTGGCAATGCTGACTTGGCTACTCAGCAAAAGATTCCGGTACAACTAACTGGTAAGGAATGAGTTGTGTGTTCTGCATTGCAATATTTTTAGCACGCACTAAAAACCGTGCGATATGTATTAATATTTGAGTAATCCGACAAATGCTACAAGTCGAATCTGACTTGGCGGAGTTAACGAGTCAACAGGAGGAAGTGTCATGTATAGATGCGGAATAAAAACCCAAAATGGCAATAAAAGAGGGGTGTTTGCAATATTGGCTTCTTGCTGCAACTCAATTTTCATTCAAAACTAGATTGCAGTATTTTTATGGATCAGCATGACTAAATATCCTGCTGTGAAAGTTGGCTTCAACTTTGGCAAATACATTTCGTACAGTATTTGCAACATCTGCGAATCTAATACTTGGAGTATTACATTGCAGAACTATACTTTATTTCGTAGCTACAATCGCAACAACACAACTGATAATTTTGCACAATATTTAAAAGCTCAATGCAAGGAAACGCATTTGACTTTCACCCTTTTATTTTCAAAGACAGTAAATAGCATCTATAAAACGATTTTGCAATATCACGGATTGTGATCATAATAGGATTGCCTAATCCCTCACTTGTAGTTCCTGCTTTGCTCTATTTGTCCTACCGTAATGCAATTAACTTAATCGATTATGCCTTTATGACAATGAAAATAAACCAATGGGGTATTGTTATTCGCACATGGTAATATAGCATAGTTTTCTATCGTTAAAATTCAGTCGTAAAAGGAAAGTTATACTAGTAAACCAAACTATTTTTTAATGGTCAGCTCGAGTATAGCTGTAAATAAAAACTTTTTAAGAAATACATTTTGTATTCAAAACTCTAAAATCTAATGATAAACGTAAAAAATAAATTGTGTAATATCATAACGTTAACAGATATTACTATTACAGATGCAATTTTTGTTATATCAAGTTTCAGCAGATATATAAATCTGCCAGCGTTTGAAAATGAGTTGAAAATATTTAATTTAGCAAAATGAATTTGATTCAAATTATTCTGCTTTCAATACTGTTAACACCAGAAGTAAAATATAAATGTGAAGTAAAGTGAAATGTTTAGAGTAGATAGAAGAAAAGGATAAATAAAAGCTACCGGTTTTGATTCTCATGCCTGCAATGAAAACAGCAATGCTCATAGCTCTGTATTGGGACCACTCTCACTCATTCAGATATCCCTACCTCTACTCCCTACATGCAACTGATATGTTAGTAGACATTCGTTATATAAACTTGCTATAATATGTACTCAAACGATGATTTTACATTACATCGCGTTTACACAATATTACATTGCATATTTATTCAGCAGTATCAATAGTGAGGTAATGTAACGTAATGCACAGCAATGTCCCTGTGAAATGTAAAAATGTTAGGAAAGGCAAGGAAAAGCAAAAATGATCTTTTGACTCAATTTTTACTCTGGCAAGCCAGTTTTGATATTGCAACACACTACACTCTCACCAAACTCATAGTGACATGAAGGAGACTTCATTTTCAATAGAATGGATTTCAGCATGCAAATGCACCATTTTAAACACAGACTTAAACACTTCCTAGTTAGCACTGTTTTACAGTTTCATTAAAAACTCTCTATGTACTAGCTACTTTATATCTTGTGATAGATACAAAGTAGTAAGGTTAAGAATTAACATATCGACACTAGTATTACTGAAAGAGTATTTATGTACCATTGCCTATATGGTCAGTCTGTGGGTACGAAATTAACGCGACAGTATAATAACAGTATATAGGTAAAATGCCCGTATAAAAGATCTAGTCACCTACTTTAGTTACTTAGAGAGTATTGTAATTGTAGTGTGTACTATTCTCTGCTACCGATTATTATTTATGATACCCGATAGACTTGTTTTGCTCCTGTGGAAAAAATGGGTGAAAGGATTCTGGTTGCTCTTTCTTGTACGCAGCATTGCATTAGGTCACAAAGAACTGAAAGGATGATAGAGTGCAGTGTGTCTTTGTCATTTAGGCAAACAGCCTGTAGTTCTATCTCTATAGGAAAATAAACAGTAGTTAATGAGGCGTTCACAGAGCACATCTTTCATCGACTGTCCCACAATAAACTCGGTGTCTGTATTTACTCGCTCAAATCACATCACACAGACCATCCTACCCACTTTCATTCACTCCAGTCACTACAGTTCGAAAAAGAAAAATAAGACGCAAGAAAAATCCGAGAAAAATCCTTTTCCTTTCGTGAGACAATAAACTGAATGCATGGAATGATTTTAAGTTCGGGCCAGCAACTTTCCACCCTGTCCAGTCCAAACTTGATATTATCATTTTCCGTTGTGCTAATGTTTTGTCTATGCCTTGCCTTCCCAAAGTTTACTTTCTGCGGTTTATCTTATGCACTGGCGTGTCGCAATCCAATTCAATTGCTACGGACTGATGAACTGCTTGCTATTAACTACTCTCGTTTACTCTCAATCGGGACCAATTATATAGCTCATCCCATTCTCCGTTATTATTCTCTTGAGAGAATTTTATGCTTTGCCTGTTTGTGGCTTCATGCCGACAACCAGTTGACGTGTCTTCCTATTTAGTTCAAGTTGTCTTTATAATGCCTCTTTTTTAAACCCCGAATACTTACTGCATTACCTATAAAGTACCTACCCTATACTCTTAGCTTGAAGTAGTACCTATATTTATGCACTGGAAAATCAAACCATACAGAAAATATACTCTGCACAAGTGACAAAGTATGTTTAGACGTCTTTTTTATGCTCCTATCTTGATACTGACGCTTTGAAGTCCAGGTTTCGAAAAAATGAAGTCGTTCTTTATAGATTAGAAAGCGAATACAGGAGCTTTGACAGTAAAATATCTCCAGGCTTCATTTGCATATTGTCTTTGCCTTCTGCATGCATCCCTCGCTTAGTTGAGAGGACAAAAGTATTTAAGTCAGTGCAAATAGAGAAAGCTTTGATGTTGACAAAAGTCTGAGAGGGACTCTGTTTCTGAAACAAATGGGAAATAATTCATGCATGTAAATCTACGAACACAGTTAACCGTTTCGTTCACCAGTTTCCTCTTCCTACCTACAGCCTACTTTAGACAATATTTTCACAAGCATATTACAGATATTTGTATCTTTCATTTAAGAAGGCAGTGATAGTGCACTGTGCACCCACAATGGGAACTCATTTCTACAGACTGGGGGAGAATCAACGAGCCTTAGGACTAATTTGCAAGAAAAGCACATTTTGGCAACTCATTTGCATCGTTCCACTTGAGAACAGATGAAAATTGGAAAAGCACTTTATTAAGTTAGTTAGTGACTTTCAAAGGGTAAACTGAAACTTCCTTTGCCGTTTAGCTTCGTTCTGTTTATAAATTCTCCTGTAGATTATTTCTCTATAGAATGCACAGATATAGCCCTCACGCAGTGCTCATCGTATCACGTCCGTAGTAAACTAAACCACCAAATGAGTTTGTTCTCAGCTAATTGAGTAATTACGTGAGACTAATAGAATTATTCCGACTGTGAGATGAAATATTAGGCAGATACTCCGTAAAATACATTCTGTGAGATTAACCACTCCAGAATTGTACATTGGAACAGTAGGCACATATCATTGGCATATTTGAAATCTCATTCAAAGCCATTCTTAAATACACTCATCCTGATATTTGATTGTGTAGTCTATGATCGTGTCCTTTGAGTTTGGGATTGGATTAGCTCTTGTTTTCCTATGCATTGTTTTGTCATCTGTAATTATCCTACCTTTTCTGCCAGTCTAGCGTTAAATTGATTTAAAGGAACGACCTGGCATTGTATTATCATCTATCTTTGTAAATCAAATGAAATCATAGCTTTATTGTCAAACAGCAATGAGTAGAGGTTTCCAGCAATAGACAAAATACAAATTGTCTTATACAAACATGCTATTTACAAGGACAATTTTACGTTATGTATATGCCACAATTCTGAATAATCAGTCTGACAAAAAGAATTTCACAATATCTTCTATACTTATAATAATTTAGGATTCTATCGTCTTCCTTGGACGGACAATTAAGAAATTAGCTGAATTCTTGCTGGGTTGGATGTGTCACCTTTCGTAGATAAAACAGTAACCTCCCCTCTGGGTTTGGATCTTTCGAAATTCAATAACTGTATTGGGGACTCTAGTTGTTTATACTAAAAATTTACGATCTTTGTAACAGGTTCATTCTCAGATCCATTTAAAATCGGCGATCAATGGCAAATGATCTGAAGGCTGATCTTTGCAAGGTAGTGCTACTTTGTCGGACTTCAATAATGTTGCTAGCTCTGCTCTGCTGGGAGGTGGATATGATTTAAGCAGTTTCATTTTTTCTCTTTGATAGAAGATGTAATCAATGCATCGATCTGTTTTCTCACTGAAGGATGTGGGTTCATTATGGTGTGAATTGCTGAAATTCAATTTATGTCTGTACCCCATTCCTGAATCTGCACACGACATAACGACATAACGACATAATATTATGCATTATTTATGACCAGAAAACAAAGATAAGTATTGATTACACCAAATGTAAGGCAAATTAATCTGGTGTACACTTTAAATATTTTACTTTTAGGCCACTCCGCGTCATTCTTTTCGACTTTTCCGGTAGTGACCAGTTTGATCGCACTAGACGTAGGATCCGAATTAAAATCGCCACCATAAAATACTTCTACCTTTTTCTCAGGGTTTTTGGCAATTATCTTTTGCACACACGCTTGTATGCATTCCAGGCATACCATTGTTTGTAGGATTCTAATTTCGTTATATCCGGAGTGGAAATACAGGTGTGTGTTACCTAAATACGTAGTAGATCATTCATTATTCTTGTAATCTCTTCAATAATAAGCACTGTAACAGAATAGACAGGATCCAGGTTTTTAATACGTTGCTTAATTTTATGTTAATTTTCATCTCAACCAACTCACCGACAACGATAGTCTTTTGAGGATCATCTTTGAGCTCCAACACAATTAGTTGTAACACCTGATTCCTAGTTGCTAACTTTTCCTTCAGGCTGTTGGATATGCTGCCCCATAACTGCATTTTTTTCATCTCGTCCAAAAGGACGTACCTATGCGAATTGACTTCAACAAACTTTTTATTATAGAATGTTGCTAGTCCTTCTTTGGATCCTCCAGTCTTCTTACAAAATGTCCCTGAAAATTTGGACTTGATGTCTACTAAAAGCACTTCGAAATTATCCTATAATTCAGAGAAAATATGAAATCACAGATGCATCCTGTGTAGGACTTTGTTGAAATAAAGCTGAGACTAGTTAAAAGGAAACCCAACATACCTTATAATACTTCTCATCAACTTCCTGGAATAACATAAGATCCGCCGTGACCCCGTAGGCTTCGATTTCTTCGTTTAGAAGATGAATTCTATTTTTTATATCCAAGCTTTCTCTGGAACTTTGTGGAAAAGAATCGGGTCTTACGTTTGAATCGGCTAGCATGTTGTAACTCACCACCCGTATTATGTTGCTGTTTTCTGCCTTTTCATCTAACTTCGAAATTCTGTCGAAGTAAATAGGGTTACCCATATCGGGTCTTACGTTTGAATCGGCTAGCATGTTGTAACTCACCACCCGTATTATGTTGCTGTTTTCTGCCTTTTCATCTAACTTCGAAATTCTGTCGAAGTAAATAGGATTACCCATTATGGATATTTACTGCTTTGGTACTTTTACCTCAAATGACTATCTATCAAGTAATTTTATGATTATCTTATAGTGGAATGGCAAACACATTACTTGGAAATTGACCAAGAAATACTATTTTCGATACAAATAACATTATTTAGCACTATAGTGCTATAAACGGTTTCCTCGGCTCCATTGGTCATTTGTTATCTAAGGCAAAGTTGTAATAATTTTATATTATTCATAAGTAATACCTACCAAAGGCTACAAGGGGCTATATAAGTACCTACGGTATAACTGCCATACTAATGCATTAGTATGGCAGTTATACTACTATGTGATCATTATTTTCATTTGATGATAAGGAGTTTATTAGCATGATGCGCGGTGCAACAAATTGAATTTTTGACAAAAGTCACATTATGAAAAGATAGGTTTCCCCTTAAATAGCTAACGGAAAGCCGAGATGATTTGGATTGGAGGGAATAGTTACGGATCGGCAGAACAGTAGTGCATTATTCCAGTCGAGTAGTTTTCCCTGAATAGAGAGTCTGGAACTGCCGGCTAAGTTACTCTGTTAGTTAAATCATGTGATGTCAAGTCTGTCATGTCAGAAACATGATTTGCATAATGCGCCTTCGATAATAATAAAACAGAATTCAATTCTCTATGTTTTTTCTATCCGGAGGTTCTTTTCTTGAGCGTTTACTGTTTACTACCTTTTCCCTTATCATTTCCCTTTCCCTACTCTTTCCCCCAAACCAAAGAAGAAAGTTAAATTGCACACATTTACTATATTTTGTGGGAAGATAGAACTTTCTTTACAAAGTATACCCTAATGCACAAATACCAGAGCAATCTGCGGCATATCTTTTCTCGGTTCTTCTGTCCTCTGTATCTGGAATACGTTTTTTGAGGAGAATTCACAATTTACATATTGGCAGTGTTTTGTCGCTCGCAGCAAATGGCATCAATTTTTCTCCAACCAGGCCACATATGCAGAGCTGTCTCATAAATTCTCATGATATGAATTTATGCCTTAACTTGGGAGTACAGTCAAAGCCTAGACGTGTTGTTACCCTTGTTCCTCTGATCTTCCTCTGCTAACTCATTCAATCGCAAACTTAGCTTCTTTACATTATAATACCAGATACATCACATCTCTATTGTACGCAACAATGTAAAGCTAGAGCCGTATATCAAAGCAATAAGGAACTTCATGTCATGAACATTTTTATTTTCTTCTCAAATCTCGTTTCTAACGAGTATAAGCATATAGATACACTATAAGCGTTTACCCTATTAGAGTACATTCATACACATTCTCTACGCAAAATGAAATGAAATAAAAATATTCTATCTGAAACTTGAGTTATGGACTCGGTTATAAGATCCCCATATTTTACTCTTGAGATTCTACGACAAAACAACAGTTAGAGGGCTACCAATCTCTGGGGTGCAAGGAAAACACTAGGAAGTGCAGGTAGCTAGAAGACAAAATCCTCTCTTCTCAATTTATACTTATCTACAGAGAATGAGAATCTTAAAGAAAGTTTTCCACATTTATATGCAAGGATTTCTATCGCTATTGGAACTTGCTATGTAATAATAAACGTACATTTCTCTAGTATAACAGTGTTCCTTGCATAACAGTGTATTTGCAAGGAAAAGGCAATCCTTAATTAATGAGTAGCACACTGAAACCTAAGCGTGAGTTAGCGAAGAAGATGTCAGATGCTAATGGCTGCAAAAGTACAAAGCTAATTAAACGACTCGTCGTCACCCCAGTGTAACTTCTAGTGCAACTATTAAATCTGAGGTTATGGCTGTTGTCCCCGTCTGAAGAGACCGATTTCAGCCCCAGCTGTATATTTTACGACTCATTAAAACTTCTGCAATCTCAATTTGCAAGGTGGATTATGAGATTCGCAGACTCATTCTCATTTGCTCATTTTCCTCTTTAGTAGCGAAAGGTTTCACGAACACAATTCATTAAATATGCACACACTCAGGATTTGGATTCTGACTCCCCACCATTCTTATTTCAATACAATCTTGTTGTGTCTACAGTAGAGCATAAGGCATAGTATGATAAGTTGTAACTGACACTATGAAAATGCACCCCAATTACGGGCATACAATGTATAGCATATACCATACAGACGCTATTGCAAATTGCAATAAAATTACATTCTGCAAACGCTTATCTTGCGAAAAG
>JABASH010004884.1:0-13095 GCA_019776445.1 Tomocerus maximus | reverse complement strand
TGTATATATATATTAACTATAAATATTACGATATTACACAGTATACACTGTGTACTATGTAAGTGACATGACAGAATACAACAAACAAAACAAATCACATTTGAAGCGGCAACTACGCATAGTAAGTAACAGCCACTAGTAAATAGCGTCCGCTGTAAATACAGTCCTCTAGTAAATTGAAGCCTAGAATCGTGACTAACCATATTAACAAAGACGAAATTTAAAAAGGAGAGAGAAAAACGCATCAAAATCCGTAGTGACATTAACCTTCTGTACCTATACTTCAATAGAGATATAGTGTAGTGTTCCCAACATCGCAAATATTATTACAGTACTCCAAAAATCAGTATTTTAAATTATAAAGATGCCAAAGAAATTCTTACGTGTACAGCCAGCAAAAGAAGTAAATTGGAGATGAGAAGGGCAAATCCGATGTGAAGATGGACAGGGAGCGAAGATGTCGGAGAACTCTTTCGTACACACTTTGCCGCCCCGAGAACTGTCAGTACTTGAGCAACCGCCGCCATCACTCCTCCCACAGCCTAAAAAGATTGTAAAAATAAATGTTATTCATTTGAGTTTTATTGTCATTTTCTTCAATTTTAGACAGATTATATTTATTTGAGCACAATTTTCCAGAGTACGACATCTCCTAATGGTCTAGTTTGAGGGAAGGATTGCTTTTTTCAAGTTTGTGAATTTGTGATGACAAAAAAATGACACATCATCAAGTAGTAAACAGGAAAAAATGGAAAACACCTTTAATTTAGGTATGCCAAGAAAAAGTCAGAAAATCCATTCTATAAATTAGGGATTGAAATCTCTAATTGCAGAATGCAATGGGAGGAAGATGAGAGGGAAAAGTACGACGCAGTTTAGTTGGCTGTACAATACAATGTCAACTAATCCCTTTGTAACGAACTTAATAAGATTACAGTGCCTTTCTTTTGTTTGCTATTGAGATTTCTCTGTCGACTCATTTTCTTGTGTCATGTCCTCGTCTTTGTTCGCTTTTCCCGTGCTCACGCAATCTTTTGTTCACCCACCTATAACTCATCACTTTCTTCTGCACTTGTCAGATTTATTTTTGAGATTTTCCAAATTTATTGTCTGCTTCTTTCTTTTCTGGCAGTTTGATCATGATACTTTCACTTCAATTAGTATATCTACACTCGGCAGGGAAATGAATCCTAACAATGTAACAATATTAACTTTGATAACAAGACTGACGGTAAATACGTCTATAATTAATTTAAGAGCATAGATCATTACATTCCTTAAGACTGTTAAAACTGTTTTTAGATTTTAGAAAATGTGGAAACCGATACTCAATATTATAAACAACGCTTCATTTGTTAGCTCACCCCTATGGAGAAAGCTATGCGAAATTGAAGTCAAAATTTTATTTTGTGTGCGAATTGTGAAAAACGTTTTCATATGTTTTAGGGCTGAAAATAAGATTCTATTTACAGGTGAAAGCTGTAGGAGTGTGTACATGTGTTGCATCCTGTACTCTGGCATACTAAATACTAAGTAACGCACCCACTGCTACAACCGTTTGGTATGGTTTATTTTGAGAGGAATAGCAATGCAGGAGTAAGCAATAATAGTAGTTAGTCTAAAAATGAGAATAGGGTTCTAAGCCGTCGATGTATTTGGTGTAGATAGGATAGGCTGGTTGATGATTTGGACATAGAGGCTAACCAACCTGAAATTGGAAGTTTTAGTTGAAGTTTGACTTTAACCACAATTTGTATTACAAGTTGCAGTCATCGTGTCCTTTCTTGTTCTGATCTGTCTGTCCTTGTATAAATTTACATTTGGAAGTGAAGGAAGAAAGGAACGTGTGGTGCTAACTTTTGAGAAAGTAAACTGGGGTTGTTGGTATAAGTAAGTATGTAGGCTAGGACTGTAAATGTAGTATAGAGGCTAGTAGTGTGTGGAGAAAGTGGAGATAGGGATAGGGCCGTAGTAGGTAGGGAGTATCTGTATTAGGGAAGGACGGAGACTTTGTGTCTTTCATCTGCCTCCTCACTCAGAAGTCAGAAAGAAAGAGAGAGAATGGAATACATAAATATAAAACAGTGGCGACGAAAAGGGAGAAAGTGTAGGAAAACTCTTGTCCTCTGATATCATTTCCTCATCAAGAGACTTGCACAAGAAAAGCCCAGGAGGTCCCTTCTACTTTACTTTACTTTATCTTATTTTACTTTCCCTCACTTGAGTTAACACGACTTGACTAGAATTTAACTTTAGAATCTCCTGTGCAAAGCAAACATATCCCACCTGACTAGACAGGCTTTGCATGCTTCTATTACAATGGCACTTGTACAATATCCCACTTTCTCTCTAAAGTGAAAGTCCTAACATCGCATCACACCGGCACTCGCTCCCCATCAGATGAATAAATTTTGGTGAAATTCTCACTTTACAAATTTGATTCTCGTTTACTTACACTTACACCCGAGTCGTCCATACTTTCTACTTACTTTCTCCCGACAAATCCCACAAGTCGTCCTACCTTTCAAAACAATCATATAGCTTTAGCATTCGCATGCCGTCCCACCATTCCTAAAGTGTGACCCAGTAGAGAAACTTCTCGTTACGACAAATTCCTTTCATCTTCTGAATCAAAGTGCATGTAATGCTAAGACGCTCTACATATGACTTTCTCCTCCTATAAGTACATAAAAAGTAATTGAGATCCTCTGTCCATATTTTACACTTAAAATTCCTCATGCATTTCAATTAAACTTTTTTTCACCACCAGACATGAAATTCCATAGGGTTTGTCAAGACAAGGGAAAGTAAGTGAAAGCAAGTCAGTGCACGTAAGAATCCTCTGCTACAACTTTTACTCTTTTCGTTAAACTTTCCATTCTCCCTTCTGTCCTATAATATTATGTTTGTCATGTAGGGTGTGTGCAGATATATCTATTTATAATACAGAACTATATATAGCCATTCTATGTAATGCATACTAAAAACTTTCACTCTATATACTAAATACTCCTGCTTTCTATTAGTACTTTTCACGTATCTTCTTCACATAGTATTCGGTTTGTTTTATTGATTCAGGTCTCACAGACACATCACATCACATGCAGGGAAAGTCCATAGCACCAAAAAATATACTCGCAACGTCCTCCGACTACTTTCTCCTCCTTTTCACCAGCTTTCGTTTACTTTGTCAGTCTTAGCGATGCATAAACATCACTGCGCGACTACTTGCATATTTGCTCGTAACTGAACCATTCAGATTTTATTTTAGTAGAATTTTTTTCTCAACTTTTTTTGCCTTTTCATCGTATTTCTCTGTCTCTTTTGCTATTCACTTTATTTATTGCCCTGGAGTTACACAAACTTGTCGTAAACTAAACTCAACTCCTGAACTCAACTCAACTGAGTGAGTGAGTGAGCTCATCTCATCTCCGCTTTCTCTTTGCATGCCTTTCCTCAAGGAATTTTCCACGCTGCACTATTTCCAGTATCTACTATCATCTACCTATCTATTTAATACTTTCGCAACACACAGAACAACCGAATACAGACTAAGGCCATGTTATGTACACATTTAACTCAACTAGACAAAACTATGCATAAGTAAGAACAAAAAAGGCTTTTTCACAAAAAAGCTAAATAGTACCAACCTTTTTTAAAACAGGAAATGCATTTTTAGCTTGATTGCGCTTTTGTGTAAGTGCCATAAAATAAAATACTTTACAATTCTAAACAAAACAATTTAATTATTTCTGATTGTAATTTTACACTTTATTAAATCAAAAAACCCGATTTTTAAAAAAAAATCGTTTTATAAAAAAACAAAGCTGGAAGTCAGAATAAATGTGGTTATTTTGTTCCCTGTGCATAAGTCTAAACAAACACGCATAGAGAAACTCCCACTCACTTACTACACTCTACACATTCTCCGACATTAAAATACATATTGGATTATAAAAAAGAATCTTTTGCTTCCTGGATCAATTTAGTCCCGCCGATTCCCACTTCATTTCCTCCACTATAGAAAACTACCCAAGAATTATTGCAATCTGTTAACAACTTGTGCATGTGTTTATGATCTCGGTCCCCTCCATTCCACAACTTTTCTTTTACTCAAAGTCCATTTTTCCTCTGCTACTACCACTATCTCCTTAAACTTATTGTATTACTGCTACTACTTATCTAAAGTTTTCCAACAAACTTTATCTACGAATGGAATCCTGCCTCCTCCTCCTACATAATAGGCACCCCAAAAATATCGAATTATCAGCCTTCAGCTTGGCCTTTAGCCCAATGACCTCCTTATAAACTCAATTACTACTTTCTACCAGATTACTTCTCTTACTATAATACCATTAGCACAAAAATGTTGCGAACTATCTTTTATCAATGAATATGCTTCATCAAAATTAACATTCTTGCTAAAGCCCTTCAACTTCAGATAGAAACTAAAAAGTAATAAACTGCATTTTCTAATACATAAACCCATAAGATCAAGAATTCCTTCTTTAAATCAGTGAATTGTCAAAATTTGAATTTGAAAACTTTAAGCCTTTGAATTTTTAACACCACGAACGAAATTTTATTGCGGTGAAAGTTGGTGAAAATTTTATTAAGTTGAGGAATTAAGGTTAGAGAAAGTACTATTATGTATGCCGACTTTGTTACTTACTGTCTTACTCTTACTGTAGTACCAGCGAATGCTATTTTAATTTGATAAGTGTAAAATTTTATAAAACTTTTATTGGTGTTCCCGTTTTCTTAACACTGTTATCATTATTTTCTTCCATTTGGGAAAACAAGTGTTGCTGTTGACTAATACATTGTCTGTTTTATATTCCGGAGTGTACACTGCTATTATAAAATAAAAAAGTACAATAATGATCTCTGTAATTTCCGAACGACCCTGGAAGACATTAACCTTATACGTGGATTGGCAATACCAAACCAAGTAGGAAATGAACAGACATTATTACATACATAATTTAGAAAAAGAGGTAATCAATATGTGAAAAGAGAGTAAAGGCTGAGCATAGCGTGAGTAGGCAGATTTGTTAGTGTACTACATACGTGTCTGTTTGTGTGTAAACAAAATAGAGAGTGTAAATAATAGATAGTTGAGAATGGTTATTTTACGTGACTGAACTACCTACTCGGTTGAAAATGGATTTAAAGTTGCAGAGAAAGCATTAAAGTGTAGAGTAGGGAGATAAAGGCGGAGGAAGAAGATGATTAGACAAAAGCACTTACTTGTATGATTCTTCCGGCAATTTCTTCCTTGTGGTAATCATTGTATTTATTGTCTCCAAAGTAGACATACATAACACTGTCGATTCTTCCTCTGGAAATGACATCAGCCAGTCCACTCTGGGCAATAATCGCCTGAGGACTTTCCGTCGACGTTCGATCTGACAAGGATGAGGAAGGGGACTCAGGCAGAGGATCTTTGTACTTATCTCGAAGGGAATTTCGAATGCGATTTGCACTGCGAAGACGTTCGTCGTCGTTGATCCGCTTTCTAATCGGCATCCTTCGTGAAGTTTCCTCTTCCGGGTAATTGGCATTGCCGTAAGAATTTCTTTCTCTGGCACTTTCCCCACTTGCACCACCAGAAGAAAGGAGCGTTTCGTACTCTGGCTCTCCATAGTATTCCCCAGTAGCATTATTATTGCTATCGTCTGGATAAACTCCACCAGAAGAGAGCCACTCTGGATATAGCATTTGATTGCGAGATGTTTTTCCATTAAATCCCCCCAAATTGCCATCAGTTGATGACGACAGAGTTGATGTTGATATCTTAGGTTTCCATTTCGGACGATTATTCCTGTCTGAAGAGAAATCGACAGTTGTAATTGTTGCTGGAGTGCCAACCGGCTCGGCATTTTTCATTTTTGTCAGCACAGTCATTGTCGACAAAGAGGATAATGTTTCAGTTGTAGTAGTGACAGATTTCTCGCTTGCTAATTCGACAGGCGTAACTGTCGACACTTCACTATCCATTGACGATCTCAATTGAATTGGAGTTGCACGATTCGCAGACTCTTCTGACGATGGTGATGAGATTGGTGGTGTCTGCGTTGAAATTGACATGTCACGCAGAAGATCTTGCAAATCGAATATTTGTTTGCCAATTGAATGAGAAACGTTTGGCATTTGAGGTTCAATCCGTAAAAGAGACTGGTGCTCCTGTGTCAAATTCAATTTTCCCGCTCTGGTACTCGACCATAATTTACGCAGTAAATTTAGATTTGAAGGTTTCTCAATTGCCGTCGCATAAGTTGACATTGACATCGAAGATGGTGTTGGTGTCGTTGTAGTGCCCAGTGACGATTGTGACGACAATGTATCTGCCATTGTTGTTGACGGCCATTCATAATTTATTGGCGAGCGGAAAACGGGAGGTGAGCGGCTTGAAGAGGACGAGGAGATCAAGATTGGAGGGATTAGTATCGACGATTTTCTTAATCCCAATAATTGACCATTCGGAGGGAATGTAGTTGCTGAGTGTGCAGTCCAATGATTTTCATCCTTTCGTTCCACTAAGTCTTTTACAGAAACGCCAATTGGTCTTGGCAGATTTTCCCCTGAAGACACTTTTGAATTTGTCCCGGATGGGGAATTTGGGATTGGCTCGCCCAGGTCAGAAAGCTCCTTTGAAGTTTCCGCTCCTGTAATAACCAAAACAAAGGTAATAATTAATTCAATCGAATTAATACTCTTTTCCGTCACAATTTTATTCTGAAAAACAATTATAGCCTGGATTGACACTAATCCCTTCCCATACGGAATTAAAGGGGAGCACTCGAGTAAAGAGGCATCTAATTTTATTCTACAAAGTATTTACCCTTACGAAAGAAAACCTTCAAATTATTTACAAACTTTGAAATGTATTGCAGTTTCGTGGAGTGTGTACCAAACCAAACCATTAAAACTATTGCTATTTTTGTTCGTTGTAATATTGGTATCTTCTAACATTCTACAGTTATTGACTTGTGTTGCCTACTTTTAAACATTACCACTAGGAAATACTCCGATGTATACAAATATACTATTAGATTATCTGAAATTGTACTACTGCGTAAATTTGGTGACCTAAATCCTCTAAGAATAGTGTAGTAGGTGATGGTGGTAGGTATATTTTATAACCTTTCCACTTAAGGACGGAGTCAGAAAAACTTAGGTCGGATGGTAATGTAATCGGATCGTAACGTAATGACAGCGTTACATCAGCATGAATAAAAAATATGAGAAGGGAACAGAATAGATGAGATAGAAAGCTCGAAAGCTTACCGAATTAGGAATTCCTACATTTTAGCAAAGTGTTACGTGAAACTTGAGTTCATCGTTTTCCGTCTACCTTTCAATGGAGTACAGGGTGCACCATTATACCTCTTTTATACAATGTAGAGAAAATATCCATATCATACTAACTAACAAAATATTTTGGTTTACAATGGAGGATGGCTTCACGAGGCAATTGGAGTGACGAGAACAAAATCATTTTCTGAAATCAAATTCTCCTACATATTATACCTTTTTTATCAAACGCTACTAAAAATGCCTCAAAAATGTTAAAAACGGATTTTAAATACCTTCCAATAAGATTATAACCCCGATTTTTGAGGAAATCCAATAGTAGCATTAATAATACTTTCTCCTGTGCTTTTGTGTTTCCATTTCTCACATTGTCTCATAAAAACAAATTCAAAAAATCCTGAATACAGAAATGAAATAATGACTTGGACTTTAGACACAGTTTAATACCTATAGAAAGCAAGAAATTAATTTACGTTATACTTAATAGGGACGTTGACCGTCGGTTGTTTCACATTTTCGTTCAAATTATCATGTACAATCTCGTTAATTAGTTATTCTGGTACTTAATAGAATATTTAATATGCACCCTCCTGTACATTTCCTATAGACGAGCTATATGCGCATTGGTAGAGCATAGCAGTCTAGATTTTGTAACTTTCTTTATTTAGTAGTATTTGAAATCGTAAAGAGCCTCAACTTACTATAGTAGTACAGAACTGGTTATAATGTTATAAGAATTGTGAACTCTGCCTTACTTATGTATATTATAGTGCATTCATGGATATAGGAAGTACAATGGAGAAGTAAGGAGAAATGTCTGTGCCATCACAATCAGACGGAAACGGGAGTCTCGCCCGAAGATGTGAAGTCAACCCGAGAAGGCTCTACAGAAGACAGCCAGTCACTCAGTCTCGACACAAAAAGTCAAACTGTGAAAAGTTAAAGAGAAAGCTGTAATGTGAGAGAGATTTGGAGAAATCGTCGTCGTTCCACGAGGTGAACTTTGAGTTCCTTCGAAATGCGAATTGTAAACCTCCTGTTTCTTGAAACGCACATCTTTGGAATCTGACTCTTTAATTCCACTTTCTCTAAAAACCAAGTATCGTGTACACGGTTAGATATACCTGTACCCAATGATCTTGAAAGATTAAAGAAGTAGCCACTAATAAGGGAGCATTCTAATATTATGTAACGACCTAGGGGAATCCACTTGCTACGATGTGCATTAAAATCTATCTGCTTTCTGCTAATTAGGACAAGAAACTCCAATACTACTCCGTGAGATTTGAACTTTCTTTAATTACAAGTTACAAATTACAACATGATGTTACCAAAGTTCGGGAAATAAAAGGAAATCGCACAGGCTTCGTGGAGCTATTTTATAATATTGTATTGCTAAGTGCTACTATTTACAAGAATGGAATGAGATGGAAAAGCAGAGTGGGGTCAGTTGCCTTTTGGATTCATTCTGTATTTTTCAATAGAACTTGCAGGGATCATCCTATTTATCTTTCATAAGAAAGCTTCGGGTAGTTGAACTTAAAGTATTCTACTCTAGTAGAAAATGCAAATTACACTTTTAACAATTCCTCAGTGTAACACATAGAATGGAACAGTTAACACTGTACAATAACAGAGTCTGTCTGTACATACTGCCTAAATAAACAAACAAGATTGAATGAATATCATCAAAGAAAACCGGAATTTATTTCTACGTTAATAATAGTAGACTTAATTTTAAATACGGTTGTTTATATAACTTTTACATACTTAAGAAAATAACTTTAAAAATAGAATTTCAAACACTCAACATATTATATTTGGTTAAGTACTATAAATGCCTTTACAAGTTGTATTATTTTTTGTTCATGAACTGTTATTCCTTGATTGTATGTATTTACCATGTATTTACTTAGTGGTTTCTAAATACTTTGACTACAGTTGACAAGCTTTAAGTAAAAAATTTGTATTTATGTACAGTCATTCAGTCCTATGTGCGAATCCTGCACATTCAATTATTTTAATTATTACAAACTTCCCTGTATGCATGCTGGTTACACCAAAAATAACAAAATGTACAATAATCGGTAATTACAATAATTAGTAAACAAAATGAGAGCAATTTTAGCAACATTATTTACGGAACAAAAAAGATATTACTTTTCCAAAAGAGCAAATTAACTTTTTAGACCTTTTTTTGCCTTTTAGCTGCTTGCCATATTTGCAACTTATTTATTACCAATCCACGGGTAAAGTGAAAGCATAAATGAATACTATATGTACACGGGAATTTAATGGGGCACCACGTACCCTTCTGCATTGACCGGTACCTTTCTAAATGTAATAATAAGCTGAGCCTGAATATAGTGTAATGGTTTACATGAGCTGGTATAAGTAAGATGAATGTTACAATCGATGGCAACTACTACTGCTTTCTGCTTTCCTTTATATCATTAGAAATGTTAAAAAAGCAAACATCGGGCCACAGTCGAACCCAATTTTCGGTTATTTTTAGTTGTTTACTGTTAGCCTAGTTATATATTGCCACTCTGGATTAACTCCCAACGTCAGGAAAGATTAAGTCACTTTCATTGAATTTTTAATGTTGGTTTTTTTCAATCGAAGTTGAATTGACAGGCTTAACTACAAAACAAACGAAGCAGAGTTAATGTGTAGCTTGGGATGCATTCCTGTACTCGGTGCGGAATAGAGCTGTATTCATAACTGAAAGGAAAAATCTATTGTTTGATTCTGAAGTTTGTTTTGCAAGATTACAGACAGTTCTCTGTGTATATTGTGCCATATATTCAAAGGTAGTAGTTATGTCTACCCTGAGAGTTTTGAATAAATTGCTCGAGTGCTAGCATAAGAATGTAAATATTTGCTTTTAAAATTAATTAAATATTTGGTAGATGATCATCGTAAGTAAAGGGATTTACTTGTTAGCTATATAAATTGAGCTCCATTCATATAACAATACTTTGTTTACTCTTCAATTGTAAATATAAATTAGATTAGTGAAGCTTATCCAAAAGTTCCTTCACTACTACAAGGAATCTTATCGGAAGGAAGAAAAAATAATTAAGTAAGTAACCGAAGTCACTTTGAGAAGGGAAACGAACTTTTCTTTGATATTTCGAAAACTTGCATTCTGTCACGAATTCATGCTAGCCAGATCAACTTTAGTCTCAACAATAAAATACTCTTCAGCAACCAGGGATCTACATCTCACTGTCCGTATGGAATCCTAAAATTCATTGTTTCAATCTCTAAATTACATTCTAAATGTAAATGTTTTACAAATGTTTATTATTGTTAATTTATCAAGCCTTTTAGTTCATGGGCCCAAATTTTATTTTGCAATTTTCTAAAAAAAATGCTATAGGTCACAATGACTCTACCCTGTCCAATTACATTTCATGCCATTATTACTTACATATATCTATAGACGTTTAGAAAGGGTTACTATTATAGAGGAGATGCCAGCCAGGGAATGGCACAAAGGACCACGCACTTCTCCCTCTTTGAGTATTTCATTAAAGAAAGACAAAGCAAATTCCTATCTGCAGTTGAAGGAAGCCAGAAGCAACCGATGCAAAGGAAACTATCCTTCCACCCACACTACAGAGAATTTTATCTCTGTTTTAGTACCTTCAGCCGTTCATTCAACTCTTGATTAGCAAATGCCTTCGTTATCACATCTTTCACTACAGCGTTTCATATAAACACAAATAAGGATCAAAGAGAAACTTGTGGTATCTGCCAATTTTTGTACATTTATTTAAAACACAAAAATGTAAAATATTTAAATATAAAGATAATTTACTGGCCCATGATTCTGAGGGAATCCACTCTAGCTTTAAATTCGAAAAAATGTTCAGTGTTAAGTAGTTCGGTAGTATTCAGCGCTTCAACTTTCATTTGGACGGAAATAATTTTACCCTAAAACACGTTTGAATCAACTGCGAATTTTTAATTACTACACTATATGTCCCAATTAAACTAACGGTAGTCATAATACTTTCTCTTTACTTATGGTAACTCCTTATTAAACATTCCTGAAAGTTGGGAACAGTCTCATATGAAGTTATTATAAGAGAGAAAGTACTATCGTTGTCGATGAGTATCTTTGGTTGGGATGTACTGTAGGAAATAAGCCATTGATAATTTTCCAATCCATAATAGATGGGAACTGGTAGCGGATTTCATGTCTATAAGTTTCCTATTTTTCCCAACATTTTAATTTCCCTTAGTTGAGTTAACAATTTAGAAAATATTCTAAAGGACTAGAGAGAAATAAGGATTTGAATGTTGAGATTTAGAATGAAAGGAGAAAATAGTTTTCTCATATTGATGGTATTTCTCTGAATTATGCGTTTAATCTATTGATCAGTCGTCATCTGCCAGACACAGTAGCAGGAGAACTAGTTGTAAAGCACGTGCACTGTATATCTTAAGTAGACTAATGCTAGTCCAGTCAAATACGTGTGGAGTATAGTGAAAGCAACACTAAAACCCTAGCGAAGAAAGTCAATTCTGGGTGTATTGACAATGAGATGTATGGAGTCTAGAGAACACCCACATTGATGTGAAAAGAAAGGAAACGTAACGAAAGGGAAAGGACCTCGCTCTCTCTTCATTCATTGTCATGTCAGCCATTGGTCCTGAGTTCTAATGCTCAGAAGTTCAATTCGGTTCACGGGAGTGATGCCTACCAACTCATTCTATTTCCGTAAAACTATCCCTTATATATGTGTACACGTATTTTCAAGAGTACACTAAAATCTAGCAATAAGCCCTGGGAGAGATAATATGTCCAGGGTTCCTTTCACCCTGAGATAATCAATTTGTTTTTAATTCAGTCAAAAAATGCCGCTAAATATTTTGAAGATAACAATATTTATGATGATAGTTTCTCTTTTTCTAAAATGTTCCGAAACCCTGGAATATAGTAGTGGTACTGGTATGTATAGGGAGTTAAATAGTTTGTGTGGAGAAAGAGGGAAAGTCAAGGGAGGCCACAAAGAGTGACAGAGTGAGCTCTGGTGCTGAACAATAAGAAATGAAGCCAAGAAGTGAAAGCTAAGGGAATCTTGAATAGTTGTTTGTGTTATACTATAACGGATTGAATGTTAGCGATATGTCTAGACTGAGATCTTTGATTCATCCAGCTACCCTATTCTTAATGGTCGTTATCAAAGGAAATAGAACGTAGTAGACTTACTTAGAAAGAAAGATAAGTACTGGAGAATCGTATTGGAAGGAAGAGAAAGTCAAGAAAAGGGACTCACCATAACAGAAAGTTATCGGCGCGAGTAGAAGAACCAACAGCAAAGTCACAGAGTTACACTTGGTCTTTTGAAATCCAAAATCCTTTTCCACTTCCTCTCCACATCGACGCCTCATTGCACTCTGAAACACAAAGATAAATTCATTACATAAATACCTACCTTGTCAAGACTTTATTTCTTAACAACTAAAAACATTTCCATTCCACAGACAAAACTTTCTTCATCGAAAGATTTAGAAATATTTTTATATTTTTATTCCAACCCGTCACTATCATTTACGTTACAAACTGATGAATATCTATTTGCATTTGCCAAAATGAATGATATTTCCCAAACAGTCAGATTGCTAATGTGAAGGTGTTGGACTCTTGAAGCACAAACATAAATGAATAGAAAACTACCTTGTCAGGTCTAATTTATTTCTGAACCGTTATTTTGAATTGCACAGAAAGAAAGTTTGCTTTCACCTTTCTGGTTTGAAAAATTT
>JABASH010004883.1:0-13097 GCA_019776445.1 Tomocerus maximus | reverse complement strand
CCTTTTCCTAGTTCTTGTAAAGATGCTCCTTGAATCAACAGGGCTGTATAGTTTTCCGGCTCTTTTTTTAGAGCAGCCTTTAAAAAAAGAATAAACATGTCATTCATTTTATTTGTCATCAGCCCACAAACAAGGATATACAATTCAAAAAAATGAAGTAAACACAAGCAAAATAAATACAATAATTTTATGTATCAAACATACCTTAGCCTTTAAAACGGCACCGCCGAAATCCCTCTTGTCAAAGAGCTGCCGAGCTTCCTTCACCAAAACTTTCGGGTCTTTCGGATCCATTGTTTTAATTTTCCGATTCAACTTTCTTCAGCCACAAAAAAGTAAGTTTTAAAGTTCATTCAATACAATCAAAGGACTATTTATGACACATGCATAAACCACGTAATTTGACAAAGTCAAAAATCAAAAATATAAAATATTTGGTCAAAATGTTCCAAAACAAAAGTTGTAAGTTTATGAAAAATTTTCAATTGTTCACGTTTAAATTTCAAACACTAATTACCGGGCTGGATGAACACAACTCCTCATAGGTTATCTTGTCATGTTACAGACAGGCGGTAATTTTAACTTCGATCCCACAATACATACAGGATTGCATTGGAAGCAGGATAGGAGCAGAAGCAAACAAGCAAAAGGGTGTTTATGAAAAAAGTAAATAATATTTGTTGGATTCGGTCAGCTCTCCGATTGTGTGAATTCGGTAATTTTTGTTGGTTCCGGTAACTTGTCCACTCCAGTGACTAAAACAACAGGATTTCGGGAGGTGGGAGGTGTTAATTAAAATAGTGTTACCATTGTTCTAAATATTCTACAAAATGCCTCTATCAACAGTATCAACTACAGTAAATGCTCCTGAATTCGATTTCGACAGTAAGTGAAGTTATACCTTTATTATTTGGCTAATAGCTTGCACTTTAAAAGTGTGCAAAGTTTTGTTGTATATAGATCAAGTTCAAAGCTAAATAAATAAACATAAAAATCAATAAATTATCATTCTTTCTTAAACAGCTAAAGAACCTTGGGCTGCAGATGCGTATATGATGACTCCCTTTGAAAAGAGTCAAATTCTAATGCCCGAATCGGCAGCAGTCCTTGGTGTTCAAGCCTTTTTGAAAATGACACATCTTCCTTACAGCATAAAACAAATGCACAATGCCGCTGACATCAGTCCAAATGGTATTAAAAATTAAAATCCGTACATGTTTTTAATTTTTTTTAGAATTATAGACTAGATTAGATATAATTAATATTGTAAATTCTATTACAGGAAAGCTGCCTGTAATCAAATGTGGTGCATACGTCGTCTCTGAAATGGAAGGCATTGTCCAATTAGCCCAAGCCAAAGGAGTGAGCATGTCAGCTCATTTAAGTGCTGCTGAGAAAGCTGACCTCCGGGCATACATGTCATTAGTTCATAACGTTTTGGGGAATGCAATGCTTTATTTCACATGGTTGGATGATCAAGTCTACAACGATATAACACGACATCGAGTAGGTTCCGTTTACAATTTTCCCCTTAAATACCTACTTCCCTGGAGTCTTCGCCGTAAAGTTTTGTCACAATTAAATGCATTGAAATGGGGGGAGAGACAGCCAGAAGAAGTTTATAGAGAAGGTAATACATCTTTTATGAAATTGTGAAAAAAATGAATAATCTGATATTTAAATGTTGTATATTGCTTATAATTGTAAATATGTTAAATTCTCTCTGGTCAATTTGTACAGTCGAGACGTGTCTATTGGCTTTGAGCGAACGACTTGGAGACTCCGAGTACTTTTTTGGAGCTTCACCAACTGAACTTGATGCTTTGGTTTTTGGTTACTTATTTACCATGATAACAACCCGTCTGCCTAATCCCCATCAAATGGGCAATTTAGTGAAGCACAATTCAAATCTTATCAAATTCTGTCAACGACTGGAGAGGGAGTTTTTTGGTTCCGATTAAAATTAACCCACCAAATATTAAATTTTAGTGAATACTGATTGTAAATGTAGGAGAACAGACAAGCCATGCCATTTAATTTAAATCGCGTACGCGTTAAATAATGTTAAGCAAGTTACAAAGCTTATGAATTGGAGAAAAGCTATGACAAAATGCAAATGATGATGCAGGTAGTAAACTTGTTCGATGTGAATTCCTTGAGTAAAGATTCAAACAAGTAAATAATGACACTCAATTACTTTGGCTGTTGACTGATGACTGTTTTTACTTATTTAGATATAACAACACCAGGTAATTCATCAATGGGTTGACCATTATTAATAATTCGCACACCACTTACCCAAACACCTTCTAAACCTTGGGGAGCCAAAGTAGGCTCATCGAAGGTAGCTTTATCCAAGAAATCCTTACTAAATAAAACTAAGTCCGCAATCATTCCTGGTCTCAAAACACCTCTATCGAAAATCCCAAATCTCTGAGCAGTAAAAGACGTTGCTTTCCGTACAGCTTCTTCCAACAACAAAAGGCCATCTTGGTTCGCTAATCTTCCTATGACCTTCGGAAATGATCCATACATCCTATGGGTAATTTCATTAAAACAAACTATTAGTAGTGGAGATATACTTCGTATAAAAATTAATGATTACAAGTCTGCAGTACCTTGGGTGGGGCTTTCCTCCAGCCCGGGGTATACTGTCACTTCCTATCATGTGTAGTCTGGTTGTCAATACTTTGTTGTTATCGATTTCAGATTGCTGGAACATGATTATATTTGTTTTTCCTTCATCGGTCACAACAGCATATAACATAAATTCAAATTCAGTCATGTGTAAGATTCCTGAAGCTTCAGTGATATTAAGACCTTCATATTGTTTAAGGCCTTCGTCTAAAGCTGAACTGATGACCACATTTTCATAGCCAATGAGATTAATTTTTGATTCCCAGCCAGGTTCACTTCCACTCTCGGTGAGTTCTTTCAGTTCAGCTCTATAATCTGGATCTTCTAATTTTCTTAGAAGTTCAGCGAATCCCCCAGTCATTGCTGATGGAGGCAACAGTTGCAGAATTGTGGAAGAACCGGCTAGATATGGATACATGTCTACAGCAATATCAATATTTTCTTCATTTCGAGCAGTCTCAATCATTTCAATTGCTCTTGGTATAAAAATCTCCCAGTAAGGCTTTCCCGCTGCTTGTAAGTGAGAAAGTTAAACCTTTGGCTTGGCTGTCTTTCAAAACTTGAAGAAATTCTTCAATACTTGCGAGTAGATTTCCTTCGTAACTACGAATGTGAGCCGATAGCACTCGATCATATTTTGCAACAATTCTAGCCAAACTAGTTAATTCCTGTATCCCAGCGTACGCACTTGGAGGATACAAAAGTCCTAAAGATAAACCCACAGCTCCTTGCTGCAATTGTTCTTCAAGAAGTCTATCTCATTTCGTCTATTTCTGCTTGAGTTGCTTCTCTATTCTCATAGCCCATTACAGAAATTCTTAAAGGACCATGTCCAACTAAACTCGCAACATTCAAGCCAATTTTCTCTTCCGTTAATTTACTTTTGTATGATGAAAAATTTCTAAAAAATTGTGTTGAGTCCACTTCACCGAGAAGAGAGGCTAAATGTTCTTGAACTTCTGTGTTGATATCTCCATTTGGATAATTTGAGAACCCGCAATTTCCTGTCACGATTGTTGTCACACCTTGAAGAGTTTTAGAAATGTGTTCGGGAGATGAAAGAACGGCGATGTCGTCGTGAGTGTGTGAATCGATGAATCCTGGAGTCAAGTAGCTGTCATTAGCGTCGATTACTTCCGATGCATTGGCTATATCTTCCTCTGAAAGTTTCCCTATAACTGATATAGTGTTTCCTTTGATTCCCACTTCGGACCGATACCACGGGCCTCCTGTCCCGTCAATTATCCGAGCATTCAGAATAACCAAGTCGTAATTATTCTCTTGAGACATTATCATTCTAGCTCCTTGTCCAGTGATTGTCAATAAGAACACTGCTGCTCTTACCAGCAAACATAATCTTACAACAGGTCGCATCCTCATCTATATTATACTAAAGACACTGGGTGAACGACCTTTAATTGCTATTATATTATAACTACTTCTATCTGTAGTAATAGTACAAAAAATGTACTTTAAATGGATTTTAATTTTAAGCTCCAATAACTACTTCGCTCTGAAGAACAACAAAATATATGAAGCAAACATCTGCATCTAATGAATGAATTTTAATCTCGTCTGGGGATTATATAAAACCATTTGCAAGATATCACTCTCTGGGATTATGTACCTGAAATAATGGATCCCATTTAAATCTGCACTATTATTTATCTGTAATAATATGATAAGTATCACTACTTTTATATAGAAATCTTCATTTTAAATACATGTATTAAAATATAAGGTAGGTCCCAGCAAGCTCAGATATCATACTCATTATACCATATGCATTGACATATATGTCACTTAAAACTTATCGATAAATAAAGGATGGCTAAATGAAAACATTTGAGATAAAATGTACGCGATTAATTCACCCAGAACCTGATGCAGCATAGTCAAGCTGCATTGGGGCTTCATTTCTGAATCACCGAAATGTACCTAATATAATGCCCACCAAAAAAGTGATCCCAATTCCTATACCATTTTTTCCACTATCAAATTATCAACAGATACTGTGACTGTTTTCATGATTGATTACATTTTTTCCCTGCGTATATTATCCAGTTTACACTTAAACTTCATAATCATATTTATTCAGGCACCTTTGTTGGGTGCCTGAAACTTTGGGGACACCAATTCAGATATCAAACACTTGGACGATATTATATCCATAGCTTTACAAGTATATTTTATTATTACATCATGCACAGTTAATGTACCATTTTCCTACGTATGAAAGTACAATACAAGCTATACACTACCATAAAAGCACCATTATACTTCTAGTAAATATGTACATAAATACAATGGGTAATTGCAAATTATTTTTCATCAACCAGGTATACACTATAATTCAATTTTATAAACTAAAACACTATAGTATCTGTATTATAACAACTGCACTGCATGCGCAAGGACCTAAAACCTCACCACATCATCATAGTCATGATGTAGACCCACAGTCAAATTGCTTTTTCACAAAATACTGCATCTTCTTTTAGGTCTCAGTTCTCCGTGTGTACCTTCCGCCATTATCGAACCATGACGAGGATGGCTGGAATACAATGCAATAAAATTATTGACAAATCTTATTATGGTAATGATGTATTTTATAATAATCCATTCTGGCTGCTTACTATCCGGGAGGATGACCGTGTAAATGAGATCTTGTTTTCCATTCCTTTTCTTCAACTAACTTTTGGTCTTCCCTTTTGCAACATTTACAACAGTTGGTGCAATCATATCGATCACAATGGCAGCATTTACCTTTCGGAACGGACCAACATTTTCGGCACCTTTGGGACATTTACTTGCATTATTAATTTCTTCAAATTTTTAGAACTTATGTATGTAATACAGATGTCAAATTCAAATGTACAGATGAAAACAAAAGTGGTTTTTGCCCAAGTATTTTCATCTGCTTTTCCATTAAATACTTTTCAGCAAAAATACTGCGTTATACCCATACCAGCATCCACAGCACACAATATGAATGCATTTGGAAAAGGGCGTGTGCTCATCGAGAGATTGCCATACTTCTATCCAAAAGACGTTCCATTGATTAGTTACTTTCTCGCGTATTTCTGAAAAATCGAACAATCTTGCCAGCTTATATTTCTTTTGGAGAGGAATATAAGGTTTTCTCACGGAAAGCACTGCTTGCTCCACTTGGAAAGGCAGAGGAAGATCCTACATTGAAATTAAGGAAAATAATATTTTTTTAAACAATTAACTGATGTGAAAAACGATAGTAATACCTAATCATTAACTTTGCCATATATTACGTTTGTTCGTATAAAACGTCTCAAGAGAGGTTCTAAAAAATCCAAAAGTCTTTTGTGATAATCTGTGAACGCTTTAACTTTCTTTCTAGCATCAATTGCCCTAGCTTCGTCGATACAGGCCATTGTAAATAGCTGTAAAAGTAAAAATGGTCGAGAAATGAAGTTTTGATTCGGTTAACTGCAATTTGCAATAGGACATGATTGATTTGAAATGTCTAGTAAGCACTTGAGAAATTATCTTAAGTATTTTTACAAAACTGCAAAATTATGCGACTTAAATCAGCTATATCGGTAAAGGGACGATACCCGAAATTCCTCGAAATCCAAAGCTTTATCTCCAGAAGCATCAAATTGATCAAAAATACTGGCAATGGCATCTTCATCAAAATTAAATAATATGCCCATGTGATTGAATTCTTCTATGTTTATGTAACCCGAAGCATCAGCATCGATCAATTGAAAGATACTCTTTGAATGCCGGTAAATGAACTCTTTTTCATATGCATCCTGAAATTTACGGTTGTAGTAGTTTCAATCAAAAAGGATGACGATGGCTGTTGTTGTAATATGGTAATTAGCATTTAATGGGGAAGACTGATATACCTTACAAGCGATTAGAATACAAAATATGAGATAGAATTCCTCAAACTCCATTTCGCCAGAATGATCAACTAGCGAATAAAAAATTTGTTTGAAATTCATTTTAAAATCAGGCATACGTAATACGTACTATAATACGCTAATACGTAGTATAATTTGGGTAATTAATATCTTTAGTGAATTATGCCACCTACCATCCAGCAAATCGAAGATGATTTGTACATCTTTTCTGTTGACGTTCGTCACATTTTTCATGAAAATCCAAAATTGGATATCTAACAAGTGGACAAAGGGTAAATATAATTACAAACATTCGTAAAACATGTACTGTACTGTTATGGCACGAAGAAATAAGATAATTTCACACTTTGTTATACTCATATCTTCTCATGATATGTCAAGTGCCATGCTATTGTTGAAACATTTAACTTGTCTCCCACTGGCTTCTTTCCGAATACGTTTTTAGTATGTCATAGCTAGGTCCTAAAAATGATTTGGCTGACTTACCGTTGAGCTTATCGCTTTGATGAACATCAATTAATTTGAACATTTCAATACATGTCAGACAGTTCTGCACAGATAAAAGAGCATATCCCGGATCCAGATGGATTGCGTCCATAATAGCACATTTGACCTTCATTTTGAAATTTTGCAAGATCGAGTGGTAAACAGTTAATGAGAAAATGGCCTTGGTCAAAGCCAATGAACAGTGGAAGAATCAATCTTAAAGATGTACAGTGACTCAGACTTTTGCAAACTTCTCCATTGTTTTCTATTGAGGCGAACCGAACGAGATTACGAACGATTCTTTTATTTGCGTCCGCTTGTGTGTTGTATAGAAGATAATGTAAACATGGTTTCCTTAGGGCTGGAAACAAGGTATAAAAATCACCTTGGCTAGAAAACATTATATTTGCAAAAATGGGAACGTGTAAAGAAAAGAAATGCAAAGTGCATAACAGTTGGGAACTTTTCGATGTATATTTAGCAGGGAGAATCAATGGGTTCCCTTTGGTGGGTTTTCTTCAGAAATAATAACAAAAATATATGTTTAATTGTGACACTCTCACAGAAGCCCATTCACAATACAATTAGTCATTTTGCTATTACTAATTAGTTGGAGTAATAAGTTCAGAAAATTCTTAAAAAAGTATTTAATAACAACGAAAGCACATGAAGTAGAATATATAAATAATTTTCTCGTTTTTCCACATCGGCACTCTGTGCCTTGTGCAATATATGTATAGTCACACAATATAAAATGGCATACAATTGGCTGTTTAAAAATTATTAATATTCTTACTGTTCTATCTAACTATCCATAATTGTCAACATAAATGTCATCCATTCAATGATAACACTGCTCTAAGCACCTGTGATAGAAACAACCTATAATATATATAGTATACTTAGATTAGGAGTAATTTGTGTTTGTACTGTTTAGTTGGCTGTACTAGTAGGAATCGAAACTGATGATGGCACAGGGAATAAGTGTTCATAGGCAGGTGGCATTTCATATGCAGGGGGTTGAGAATCATACTGATGAGTTCGATTTTCTTCACTGTCATCTGAGAAATCTCCGTCGTCAAATGTGGTGGGAGCAGCATGCTGAAGCACAGCTGGGAGTTTAGCGTTATGATAAATAAAGCAAGTCGCAGGCAATCCATAAAATAGGATAAAAATCATAATCACGATAATGAAAGTTGTAAAACTTGTTGCATCAGTCTTTTTCCGGTGATTTATGTCTTTATCCGACATTGCAGAAGACTCAGAGTTAACAGATTCTATCACATGAATAACATTCCGGGCCATGAGACATGAAATCCTAGATTCATCCGTGGCAAAGCTCTCTGCTGTTTGACCACCACAATTTACGACACTATCACAAGTCAGATTTCTTTTTATCGCAGGAATGATAGATTTGCCAGTGAGTTTACTTATATCAACACTGAAACAAGATTCATAACCTTCTGACTGCATTTCCGATGTAGCATTAGGACTCTTTAAATTGAAATCTGTAATGATACAATGCAATATTAGCACCAACATTAGAAAAATAATCTCATCATCATCAGTATTTTAGGACTCGAGAACAGACATTAATTGTGTTTACTTACTCTTGTACGCGGTAAAAGCAATTTCTAATTTGTTCTTTCTTCGGCTAAAGAAAATTGCTTTTGAGAACTTGACAATTATTTTATCACTAAAGGAGGTGTATGTCCTAGGACCGATAAGGCCCTTTGGCTGTGGTTGCAAATGACCTTTTGCAAATGTTCCACATATTTTTCCTGTTTTGTGCTCAAATGATCCTTCCTCCGAAAACTTTATCAAAAAATAAACATATTAAGCCAGTTACAGACTAATAAGATTTATTAAACTAAATCATAATATGTTTTACCTCAATATAATTTGGACAGGGTTCTCTTTCTGGGAAAAGAATGCTACCGACTCCGAAATCGATTGTCTGAATCACAGCCATGATTCCATGACCCTTAGGGGCCTCTATAGTGATCTTGACATCACTCTCTGAATCCAATTGTTCCCTTCCTAGTTGGAAATATATTTCACTGTAATCTGTTCTAGTACTGGCTGCCAAATCCACAACAGCAAAGTAGTCTCGATGATCCTCCAATTTAATTGTTGATCCAGGTAGTGGAAGATATTCAAATAATGCGGATACTGACAAAGGGAGAAAATAACTATTTAGCCCAATTGCAATTTCAAATGAATTTCTTACTCAACAGTTCAATTTGAAACTGAATTATTTGGACAGAATGACAGAAGCCACTTAACACATTAATGCATGGTCGTTACTGTCATGTACCGTGATATACAATAAGTATTTGTTATGTGACGAATGTTTGATAGTTTTTGCATGCTTTATTCTAAACAAAGTTCTGTACTGTTCATACTTCATATGCAAACTGTAGTTATAGGTGCACTTACTTACACCATGAATAGGTACATAAAGATGTCTGAGAAAAAGTTCTTCAGACAGGGATCAATAAAATACACAAACCTAATATGCTGACAAAAATGCTAGATATAAAGTTAATCGTACCTTCATATTTAGGATGTATATTTTCACAAAAAATTCCGCAAGAGATGCAATTCCAAATTAAAGTAATTGAGAGTACATTTAACTTCACTCGAAAATCCATTGTGAGTATGGCTATATTTAATTTGTGTAATTATAGTTATTTAGGAAAAAGTAAATCAAATTCACAGAATCGTTTTTTGGTAGGTACACCAGAATAATATTCGCGTAAAGCGATTGAATAGTCAATAAAAAGTCAATTAAATCCAGGAAAGAAAACAATAAGTGCTATAACATAACTGCTGAATTGTGTCTATCTATGTACTGTACTAGAGAGATATATCTGTTTTTCCTGTCGCTTTTAGACATACTATGGCTATAATTACTTATAGTACGAACTACAACCACTTCAGATGTAAAACTACTGACTACAGTTAGACAAATACAAGTGAATCGAGCAAGAAAATGAGCACAAAGGATCAACTTTACAATCAATCAGAAAAGCACGTAATATAATAGAATAATTTTATGACTGTCCTGTACCTCAGTGTTTTGATAAGACAGTGAGCATTAAAGATTTACACACTTTTAGGCTAGAAAGGTAACATCTACAGTATCTATACACAATCCAGCATCTATCCAGCATCCAATCCATTAAAATAATATCATCATCAATATAATAATATTTACAAAACACATACATGATGGTATACGTAAATTTGCTTGATAACAATCTTACACTCCATCCTTTGTAATATACACTATAAAGTTATACGAAGAATAAAACGAAAACTGCATGAACTTAGGTACCAACACAGCAACGCAATTGCCGGCAGTTAGCCTTGAATTTTTCATGTGCTGGGGTGTTTAGGGTTGCCAATTTGCTTCATCTGTATCTCTTGGTGCTTCTTTGTAAAAAAGGCTTCTAACTGATTCCTGTTAACAATCCTGTAAATTTTGTCCAGAGATTAAGATTGAATTTACAGTGATAGGTTTAACAATTAAAATCCATTGGCAGTAATTACATTAGTGAAAAATGTGAGCAAATGTTAATGAATTTAATATGAGTATGAACAACCTTAGCATTTTCTTGTTTTTTCACTCCTGTGTCTTGATTTGGTGCTTTTCATCTCCAATGAGGAAGGCAAAGCATGCTTAAGTCTGAACAAAAAGAACAGTAATAATATAAAGAAGGTGGGCCGTTCTTTTGTATGCTTATAACTACACGTTTTTCGCCTCTGCATATAAGGTTGTCGTCTCTTTTTGTTTTATGCATCCGTATTCATGACGCCTGTACTATGCACTGTAGTTGTGTACATGTCTATTTGAATACGTTATAGAATCGAACAAATAAATATCAACACAAACCTAGACCTACATTGGTGATTCTATTCTAATTCAGTTTATGCATATTTCATTGCATCAACACCAAAGACTTCCCTAATTCCTTTTTAGCATTTACTATTTAATCCATTGATCGAATAGTTATTTAAATATCAACTGCTTACATATGTGTGTCTATACTGTCTTTATACTCGATGCATAGCGTTCACACAGTTTTAATGCAAAACTTTAAATACTATGCTATAAATCACACTCGTAGTTAGTCAGAAGTTGTAATCACATCCTAGTTCTGCAAACTCTGCTAACTATAAATATACTACCATTAGTATTTACCTTTCAAATGAAATGTACTTGTGGAAATGCAAATGCAAGTTAAACCTTGTTCCAAAAATATACCATAACAAAGGGATGCATCATTTTATCTATAAAGGATGTTTATTTCTATGAAATAACCTATTATATTTAGCACCTAATCTCAATTTGTACTTTTAAGTGTAAATAAATGCCATAATGTATATATGTCATAGTTTATTTTCAAACGTAGTAACTTAAAACACCAAGACAGATATGATCAACAGTTAATTGTAATGTTTTCTTACAAAAATAACACTTTTGACTTAAAGAGACTTTTCCTGTATACCGTTTTGACTATCAGAGTGTGTAACACCATTCTTGTTCTTTTCTTGAGAAATTATTGAACTAATGGGGACTTCGGCACGATTCCAGCTTTGTTCAGTTCCAGACGCAAATATTGCATAGAAAATTATGTCCACTGCATAAATTGCAGCAGCAATAAAGAAAACGTACTGCCAATTTTGGACGGATGGCTATTGAGTAACATAGAAATACAATTAATTAGTAAATTTTTGGAAAGTTTTCTTTTCTTCTCGTAATTACTTACATCTTTGTTGGTTAAAAACCCAGCAGCGGCAGGCGCAGCAAATCCAGTAATGTTTGCAAATGTATTAGTTATGCCTGAAGTTATTTAAAGAAATAAACATTTACAACAAAATTGACATTTAATTACGTAGTTGTAGGAGGAAAATGGAATTTTTAACAGCAGCTAAAGTATATGAGAATAAAGATACGGGGTTAATAATAAATTTTTGAGCTCACCCATGAGAACACCAGCAAAATTTGGAGCTATATCGACATGATTTACCACATAACCTCCGTATATAGCCCCATTAACACTAACAGCTAATGTTAATAAGATGATTGTTAAAGTTCGGTCACAGCCGGAATAAGACGCAGCTATTAAAGCTAAAGCAGCAATTACATGTCCTGTGTATAAAGAATTCATTTATTAAAGTCAGTGATAAATGTTTTGCTTTTCAGTATTATCTTATCAATTCCAGTCATGCACAAAGAGTGGAATGCTTTATATATCTATACTTTTGAAGTTTAAATTAATATTGAATGATTATTAATGCATTTCTTACCAATTGATTGACACAGTTTTCGCACAGTTACAATTCTCAACCATTTTTTTGAAATCATTGTGTCTGCGATCTGAGAGAAGGCAATTGACGCAATCCACATTAATAAATATGGCATAGCAGAGAGCCAACTGTTCTGCAATATTTGCAAATGCCACATTAATACAATATAGTCATTGAGATCAATTAATCATTCATTAATATTATTCTTGTGAGTATGTACATATTTTAAGGCTTGATTTGCGAAATGACTATATAAATACAAAATACAAACCTGCTTTATATCAAAATGTAAGATAGTGCTCAGATAGGTGGGCAACATAGTTAAAAGAGTGTACAATCCCCACGCATGGCCAACCTATTAACAATTTTAATTGATACAATAATTTTTAATAATATTTAAACAGATAATTTGCCAATTTTTGGCTTACATGTGCAAAAATAATAGCCCAAACTGGTAGAGATGTCATAATCTCCTTCCAAGGAGTAGGAGGAGTTATCTATATCATAGAAACTTTAGTTAATAAATACTCAGATGGGAACTCCATTGAGGAATTTCAGTAGTTAATTGAATCTAAACGTTCATGAAGATAAATGACTCTTTGAATGTAAGTTTACTATTGAGCTTTCTGATTACTTTGGAAGATTGATCGCCTATAGACTTTTGAATATATGTAAGTTCTTCGATGGAAATTCTAGGGTGCTGAAATTTAATATATAGAGTAATGAATAATTATGATTAACATTTAATAATTA
>JABASH010004882.1:0-13103 GCA_019776445.1 Tomocerus maximus | reverse complement strand
TATTGATATCTAGTCTGTGAGGGTTGTGGTAAGGTGGGAAATGAAAAAGTCCTATGTCAACTGACTTTTGGATCATACTGTATTTATTATCCGTACTGTTCAACTACCCGCATTGGGCAAGGCAATTTGTACTCAACCTGATGATGATGAGGATGAGAATATCACTTACGAACAAAAGAGCTATTCACAACTGTAGAAGTCATATTTTATCCTATAGGTATATAGTACGTTCAAATAGTAAAATGTGCCTGGATGAGATTAGAAAATATTTATATCATCTCCCATGGTAAAGGTAGGGCAAATATTATTACAGATTTTTTATAGTCCCCTTCCATTACTTACAACTTCTATATTCCATATAATTATTTTGTGATGAGAGCATAAAGGTACTAGCATATGCATTTGTATCTTTATTCCGAACTGTGTAGCAAATGGTACATAATTGCCATACAAAATTCTTTGACTTTCCTTATCAGTCGTTTATTTGTATTAAACCTTATAATATTGACAACTTACAACTAAGTATTTATATTTAAAATCTACATGACACTGATAGAAATCAAGTCAAATATGATTTTAATGAATATACTAACATATTAGATTTACTTCTACAGATTACTTATCTGTCTTACCATAAACTTTCATAAAAGCACTCAACTTTCATATGCAAGGACCTTCCAATTATACTTTATCATAAGATTACATATGACTGTTCTATAACTGAATTTACGTACCATGTGAAATGAGTCACACCCGCACGTCCATATTACACTATTTTTACCCTTAAAGCAAAAAAATAACTTTTAGCAAACGCAATATTTACACTGAAGTTTGTAATGTTAAGTATACATTAGCGACTCCATCATATTTATTGATTATTCTCTTAGTTCAATTCATCTAATATAAAAATTTTACACTGTATGTACATATGTATGTATAGTACTTGGCAAACACCAAGACACCGTATTCATTTAGATTAGAATATATCACAACAGTTTGTTGTTTTCTAAAATTGATCTTTCACCTTTTGGATTCATAGTTTAAAATGGTTTACTCCAATCAAGCTACTTCACTGCACAGTAATTATAATTAGATATTTTGCTACATTTTTCTTGTAGAACTAACAACTTTTTGGGCCTACCTATTAAACACAAGAGCTAACTTTAACTACAGGTTTTACAACTTTCTCGTTCTCAGCTTTTTTGGAGTAATCTCCTGAGTCTGTAAAACTTGCAATGTATAAAATGCGAAAGCTTGTACTTGTTTAGTTACATTTATTGGTAAATCTGTTCTTGCTACATACCTACTCGCAAGCATATCTCTGTAATTACTAAAGTCTATCGCTAGTTTTAAGTATACTCTTCAGTATTTAATTAGCTATAGCCGTATACGTCATGATATTATGCTTACAAAGTGATACTAAAGTCATGTTGAATGAATTTGCCAAATGTTGATTGTCTTCAACTATTTTGAAAAGTAAATATGTACCTATCTAGTCTTTATATTACTGATATTTTATATACATTCACAGATGTGGCACAAGAATCATAATATCTTGAGTGTCCCTAGTTAGCCCTTCAATTCCATGAGATTATATTATTTTGATAAATATCTAGTATAACCCAAGTGAGATCCCTTCAGTATATATATCTAATTACTACTAACTCCAAGATATATAAATCAAACACCCGTACGTAGGGCCAGGGTAGCTAGTTTAACAGAAAGAAAATCAGTGAACATGATTTAGACGCTAAAAACCGGAAACTTACGTCAATCTTTGGTTTTTGATAATATAATTTGAAGGCATTTGCAAAAATTGAGATCTACTGATGTCAGACATCCGTGGCTTTGGAAGGAGCGGATGTAGCGTTGACCATCGTCTCAGGAGACACACCGAAAGTAGTGACAGTCGTACAAAAAGAGTCATTTGTTTGGCAGCAAGTGTTTCTCGGTTGCATTGGCAATTCTTCTGTAGTCTGACTTGTCTTACTCATGTGGCAGCAATACTTGGGTGGCAAGTCCGTCTGAATGCACTGATTATTGACATCCTCTCCCTTTGTCGCATTTACAGCATTGGCATTAGAGTGTGTCACGAGCTCTTTATCACTGTCCGGTTTCAGATGAGCAAACGATCCAGGCTTCCATCCCGGGACTGGACAATTTTTTAGGTGATGGTGTACATGATTGGTTGCAACTGCCGGGTAACTATGTGAAAATGCAGAGTCTGAAGAAGTGCAAGTGTCAAAGCTGATGTTTTTTACATTGTCAATGCTGTCAATAACATCAATACCAGAATCAAATTGAATTCCTTGCGATTCCCGACACACTGGCTTTTCAATATTCGGGGCAGATATTTTAGAATCTGATGATCTATCTTTTTCTAGACAGCGTGGACAAATGCGTCCTGGACTAGAGGCCACAGAGCTTTTGGCATCATCTGACATGTAGACTGCATCGCTTCGCTGAACACGTCGTATCTGCTTCAGGCGCCATTCATTCACGCGTCCAGTACTTGTCGACTTATTTCTGTCCAGATCCGCTGCTGACGGAGAGCGAACACAGCCTTTGTCCTCCTCGTAGATAATTATATCAGAATTTTGACTGGAATAAGTGCTACCTCCTTCGTCATATGTATCACTATAACAAACTTGTTCTTGCACAACCGGCAAAAGGGGAAAATGACGTGACAGGTACCGGAAGGGAACCATCGGCATTGGACCATGTGCTGGACAAAAGGCTTGCGGCGCTTGTACAATATCTGACTCCGTGTCAGAAAATCCACTAGCTGGTGACACTATATCGGAAGCACCTGGGGATCTGAAAATTTAATTTAATTTAATGCCATGAAATATAATTATAAACATACTTCCCGTTTTTTACTTACTCGAGGTCAGTTTTGAAATATATAGGCCCACGTGTGATTGGGGCAGCATGTGAAGGATACTTAGAGGAGTGTTTCGAAGACGAATCTTGATGTCGTGATGACGAAAAGCAACAGCAGCAACCTTCTTGGTCACTTCTGTTTTCATCCCCGTCGTCTTGTTTGGGATTGGCTGCCGCATCACCCGCTCTGTTCATCCGACTGTTTCTCTTATAACAAACGTAACATACACACAGACACGTTGTCAGCAGTACCAATGGCCCCATTACAATTATTGCAATCAACGGTGACCGGAAACCTGTATAGTAATATTAAGTAGCATATTTAAGAATACTATTATGCTAATGAAAATTGAATGAAAACGGAAGCTTGAAAACAACACTTTAAGGAGAATAAATGGAAAGTATCTAATTTTACTACATAATTCCACTTCCGGCAGGATACAAAAGGGAAAGCATATGAAAATGAAAATTATTTTCGAGAAAGAAAATCTTTTTATCTGAGAAAGACATACAAACCCCAGTATTTCCAGGAAATGGTAAGTAGCAATTTATTGCTGTAACGGTATTTTGAGGAGAATAATCCCTGAAAACCATTTCAGATAGTAAAATGGCAATGAAAATGGCCATGCTACGGAGAAAAATCTTGGATTTTCAATAAAATAGCAATACAAATGGTTACAATTTTGAGAAGGAAACTTTCTTCAAAATGTCTGAGGAAAAAGATTGATTCACTGTTTTCCAATAATCACATCCTTTGTTTATCTGTGCAGGATACAGTAATTGGAGAAAGTAGAAAGTTATTCTCTGCTGCTGTTCTACATATTTAGAGAGGATCGCATGCAGAGTGCTTTCCGTATTAATAACTTACAATTCTGTTCGTCAGAGCTGTCATGTTCGGCACAATGAGGCATTCCATCACAAACAAGTTCAGATGAGATGCAATAATTACGAAGGTCAGGACAACTTGACGTTCCTCCAGTGTGATGCTTCGTGAAACAGATTTGGGATTCTTGACAAGGGAATCGTGAGTTTTTCGAGCAATTACCTAGGTAGGCGTGAAAAGAAAATGCATGTATTTGTACACGTCACTGTGTTGACACAAGGAAGGACTAAAGAGCAGAAGAAGAAATGTAAACAAACCTGGAGTGTCGAATTCGACATCAGACCAAACAAGTTGAAAGCCAACATATACTTGAGAATCATTGACAGGCTTGGATGGCTCTGTGGTAGTGAAGCGAATCAGAAGCCGATTACGGTCTGACAAAAGCACTTTGTCTTCTTCCCCCTGTCAGAATAGTACCAGACCAGTTCAAGTATCAACGAAACAAAGAAGTGTGAGGATAAAAACAGAAAATAGTGGGTATCGTGTATCTACAATTTGTGACTTGGAAAGACACAAGACTACAAATGTGTACAATAATTACAATTTACACTCAACTAAATTAAAGTTAGCATCTAATAACACATAATTTGGAATCCTAAATCGAAGCTTTATTACATAGATAGCATATATACACATGGAATACACCTACATAATTTGCATCATTCTTAATTGTAGAATAATGACTACACGTGGTACTTTCTCTTTTCTTTCATCGACCTTTCACCAGAACTTTTACTTATCAATGCGAACCAAATTTTGCTACTGTTACAATTTCATAAGTGTTCATTCATAAGAAAGAGAAAATACCATGGAATAATGCGATAACTACGATGATCTTCACTATAGGAATAGTGTTGGTTCGGATACTCAGTATCACACAGTTCACATTGTATATTTAACTTTCTCTAAATTATAATGTGTGTTAGCAAAAATTTTGGTGAAAGTTTTTCATATCTAACGTAATAATTTCATATCACTATCAAAGAGAAAATAAATGTAATAATTTAATAAAATAATTTGCACTACTGGAAGATTTTGGCACAAATTATCAGCAGATATCTTACTACCTTTAAGGCTGTAATAGTCACCATGCTCTCCATTTATAATCGGCTATGGAAAATTGATAATATTTAAGAATTTATGCGTAAACAAAAATAAATTTCTGTTTGTGTATGCGAACTTCTGAAAGATAGTTAACAAAATTTCACGAATTGCATTCAGGCAGACCAGAGATAAAGTTCACAGTTCATTTACCTTATAAAACCGTGTGTCCCCGCAAAACTTTTTGAGAACAGACTGTTCGTCCAGAGAGTGTTCATAGCCGTCATAGATGCGTAATTGGGCTTTCTGACAATTAGCTTCAAAAGAGAGCAGACAAAGAGCCACATTATATTATACATAGAGTAGACCGGTTCAATCAACTATATGCATTTCAAAGTATCTATTTTATATCTTTCAATGTCTATAGAATTATCTGTACATCTATAATATCTGTTGCAAATGACAAATGCCTTCAGAGCGTAGTTCTGCTTTAAATAACTTGCTAGTGAATTGTAACAATAATTTTAAAGTGCATGCCTAGGGATATATATAATAAAAAGGTTTCATTCAGAGGTATACATCCCGACATCGGAGAAAGTGTCTAGGGAAAGGATGGGGAAAGGGCATGTATCTCCGCAGTATCATCACGAACTGATGGAGAGGGAGCAAAGAAAAGAGCAAATAGCGAAAGCTGATTGAGTGTGACATGCAGACTCACTGTGTCACACTCCCTTGGCCAACTTGTCATATTTTTCAAAGATCTGTCTCTCCACATCTTTATCACTTCAAACATTCAGCTTATTTCAGCTCTCACTTACTCACTTCACCACTCAAAGCCCGGCCAAACGTATTGTAGCTATAATTTCAGGACTTTATACATATTTATTACTTACACTACGCTATGTATCTTCTTTCCTCATTTCCTCCCCTGCTTCCTTTTCGTATATACAAGAGTTCAATTTCTACCTTTCGCTATTCTTTAACTATACAATGTGGTGTCTATCACTTGAATTTAGAGTTTGGAATGCTACAATGATATCTTATACAAAGTACATTATACTTGTGTAAGCAATCACTACCTATCGCATTCCCATAGACAGTTACTACATAAAATAGACAGTTTCGTTGCATTATTGCATTAGCATCCGCTTTGATATACTGAAATCCTATTGTGCTACTTATTGTAGACTAATTTCGACACGGAATCTACAGTTCCATAGCCCTTGTCTCCTCCGTTCTTTTTTCAATTGCTTTTATAAAAAGATTCCTAATGCACAACAGAATTGTCCCTCACTTTCCCTTTTACTAAACTTTCTCCATGGTTTCTTTTCATTCATAAGTACGATTCAGATCCAGAATTAGACTTGTCTGATCTATACAGGGGATTCAAAATCTACCTATTTATCGTTTTCAGCTATTTCTTATTATTACATTATTATTACATTATGCCAATCACCTTTGGTTATAGGCCAATTCTGTTTTGCTGTAATCTGTACGTAAATAGCGATAACATAACGTACGTAATATACCAGGTATAACGTAGTAAATGACGATATTCAAACATCTATTATTCAAAATGTTAAGAAATGCACATTTTTGGCAAATAGCAAGTGTTGTGGATTAAGTAACAGGATTATCCAGAGGCTTCATTTGCTACTGCTTGGATATGTTATGTCATTGGTAAATAAAAAGATTTACTTTGGGAATATATCTAGCACCCTGTAGAGCATGAATCTTTCTGAAAGTAAATTGAATGCTCCATTACAATTTATAGTCGATATGTATAACAGTATGACAGATACCTAATAATGTTATTGCAGTAATAGCTACAGTGCAAAAAGAAATAAATGTTAAAATTCTTGTACTTCTTGGAGTTGCAAACTACTGCTGGGAAATGTGTCTGATACTACATCGTAGATGTATACCTTTATGCAAATAAGTAGGTAGGAGTAGGCGAAACAACGAAACGAACGTCCGTCAAGTCAATGAACGGTAGAATGAGCAAGAACTGCTTTCTTTTCCTTTTCCTGAACTTTTATTCGATGCATGCGGTGCCAATGCCAACCTGACTGTATCTGCCAACAAAGCCCTTTCTATATAGGCTACAGATACAAGACAAGTCGCAAGTATCTATATCAGAATTTACTTACACTAGAGAAAGCAAAGGTGAAAGCCAAGCGGAGATGTATTCCATGTTCTGTTTTTAAATCAAACACGAATGGTAAAAAAAGAATAGCATTGTCTTCAGAAGACTGATTGATGTTTCTTGCTATTATTGAGCTTTGTTGGCCACTATATCTGAATGCAGAGCTTGAATTTCCATATCTCTATAGATATATTTTCTCATTGAATCCTAGCTTCGGCATTTATATTTCAATCAAGAAAATGAATGATGGCGAATGCTATTTATTTCGATTTGCTATGTGACACTATTCTATCTGGCTATATCACATTTGTAATGCCATTCTTTTCTCACTCTTGTCACAACGTTCGCCTTTTTCTCGGCTTCACTCAACGAGCCAACAACCAAATTGCATTCATGTGATGTGAACTCAAGTGGAATTTCTCCACATAGAGCTACTACATAAAAGTACTACCTTCAACGGATTCGACATATGTACTCGCTATCCACAACTACTACATACCTATAATAAATGTACATAAGTAAATACCAAATTCTTACACATCTATCAATTTTTTGCTTCACGTGTATTTTCTGATGTTTCTTCGACATGAGCTAACAATATGTTGTAAATACTTACACAGACTAGAGTACCGACACAATTATAAACACATATCTGTACAGCAAAGACAGCAATGGTCTCTACCATCCTAAGCCCTAACCTGATATGTGACATTTTTCTTTGGCCGTTTCTATTTTTCTTATACATTGAGACATAAATCAATCTGTGAGGGTAAAAACTGTGTTTTTTGACTATTGACAAGTTTGTAATGAAAAGGATGGCCTAATTATGATGTAGCATGATAATGACATTTCAATTAGCTAATTACGTGATAAATTAATACATATATGCTATGAGTAGCAAGCAGTTAATTGTAAAAAACAAACCTAACATGTGAAAATCCAGCTATTGCAATTTTTACTAAAGTCTTCAGCTAGCCGTTGTCTTAATAATTGGCAATGAAAGATGTCTCTAAAATATTATTTTGCTGAGTAGTAGACGAACAAACAGCAGAATGGTGAGAATAGACACGGATGGGCTATTTGTATCTCCATCTCGACCATGCATGCATCCTTCTCTAATCCCAATCATGGCCATGATTGGGATTAGTAAAGGAAAAGAAAGAGAAACATTTTTCTAAAGCATCCATAATGGCGGATATTAAAAGAAGACCACTTAATATGTGGGCTGCTATTTGGAGTCATTTTATTATTTCATTTGTCTTAAATATTTATATAATATCAGGTGAGTTATGCATTGCAGATTTAGGTCGCTCATACGAATGAGTATAGTAAATAGTATTCGCAGATATTCTAAGTTGTAGCAAGGTAAATATTATCATGCAACAGTTTTACAGGTATTATCACATAGATCCATACGTACCTGTACTCCCCTGAAACTCCAATCTTTGAATACGGACGTAAATAGCATGGCCGTACTGAACACGAATAAGCCATAGACAATCCAATCCTGCTGAATATCCTTTGGGGTAACCTTAATCATTTTCAATTCAATTAAATGACGCAGTTGAAACCATTCTATTACTAGGTACTATTTCCATTTCTAATATAATGTAATTACCAGGAGATGTAATTAATCCTCCGATCCCATTCAGAATATCTCCACAAGGCGACGTAGCATTGAGTTTGGGCAGTTCCACATTAGCTGTTAAGAAACATTTAAAATCTCTAGTATAAATGATGGTAATAATTCGTCAAGATTTTAGAACGGAAAAAGAGTGAAATGAATAATATTCGGATAATTCATCGGTGGAAAATTGACATTTATAAGCCGAAAGAAAAGGAAATGTGGTGAATGTGAGGAAAAGTATAATAATAGGTAAACAAAAGCAATATAGGTCTACTATAGTGCTTGAGTTGGCAAGTAAAAAGGATCGACAGCTTGACAGATCATTGCTTGTCGACAGCACAATGGAAAATCGGGGCATTATTCTCGTGCACTGAACAGAACGATGTTTATTGTAAAATAATCTCAGTTTAACAAATTGTTAGCAGTGTAATAAAGTGGCTGCCTTTCTTAAGATCGGAACAAGCCATACTGCATTGTGCCCTGTACTATATCTTCCCTTGGGAATTAAGAGTGCATTGCAATGTACAGGAAGGTATTTCATAGACAAAATTAAAGGAAAAACTAGCAGAGGAACAAGCATTATCTATATACCGACTTTCTTTTATACTTTTCTTCTATCTGAACACTACCGCATGGATAAGTCTATAGACATAAGTATAATATAAAAAGAAAGAGAAGGAAAGTAGAAAATTGCATTAGCATGTGAAGGAGAAGAAAAGAAAGCGATGACTTGGCACTAGAGGATGAGATGCGATGATGGATGATGCGGATGTGACTTTAACCGCGTGGTTATAGCAAACTGCACCGAAATGGATATCTAGACTTTTTGCATGCAGAAATTAGTCTGCTAAAGAATTCTAACTCTAAATTCAGTCCACATTTATTTACTTCTAGTACACACACAAATGAAAACATGTGGAATAAACTCGTTCACTCTAAATATCCTCCTTTTTGCTATCAATTTAGGTACTATTAACTTATGGATTAAATTAATAATTTATAAACCAAACTATTTACGTACAGCACCCATCCATATCTTTATTGTATCTACTGCAATTTTAATAAAGAATTCTTATCTGAAGGAAATAATATTCTGTAATGTAAATTAGTTAGGCAATTTGGTTTGTTTGTTTAGAAAATGTTGAAGAAAATTTAAAAAAATCTGAGACTTGTTAAGCAGGTATAAATAGTAAATACTGCCGAGAAAATCCCAGGAGCAAGAAGAAAAAATAGAATACCTAAGCAATTTGTGAAATAATCTCTTGATACACAGAGATGATGATGTTCTGTGTAAAGTACTAGAGGTTTATTTAGACAGCCAAAAATGAGGGCATCATAAGGGTGAAAGAAGAATTAATTAGGATCCATTCTACTGCCATTAGTAGTGGATTGTAGACTGAGTTGAGTTGTAGCGGATAGTGGTGTTGAGAATGAGAATGGATATCTGCAACACAACTTTGTTGAAAAGATAGCATAAAATTGAAAGTGTATGGATTAGCTATTGTTAGTTTATAAGGAAGTGAAGCTAAGCCAAGTGAGGAGAGTTAAGGAAGAGAAAGTTGTAGAAAGTTGAGCCAAGAGACCTTCATCGATGAACTCGTACGTGGCGGAAAATCCTTCATGATGAACGGCGTGATTGGATCTGAAAACAAGTTCGGCAGTTGGATGTAGAACCAAAATTGGAGCAGGGACTTGGCTCCCACAAAACCGACCCCGAAATGTACGCTGGCCACGACTGTCAACAGTCGCTAGTTCCAAATTGTCAGACAAACATCTGCAGAGTACATAAAATACACTAGACTAAGTAGAAATCACTAGAATTTTTGTTTTATACTAAATTCCTTTTAAATAGACACAAAAGTGCTATCTGTGCTTTAGTTTCACTGCTTTATAGGAAAAATACCGGAACTCTAATGAATTCAAATATGTCTATACTTTCTATGGATGTTTACTATATAAAATAGTAATTACGCATGTTATAGTAGACTGAAACTGGAGTCAGAATTTAATCAAGTCCCTCCTGGAATGCATATTGAAGACCATTCTAGAATAATATAATTAATAACTGTACTTTCTCCGTAGACGAAGAAAGCCGGAGATTAAAGCTTTCACTCCGGGTCTTTTACTACTTACGCTGTTACGCTATATAAATATTAAACATTTATATAGTGTAATCGATGAACTTTTGTACCCAATTGCTGTTGTTGGATGGCTAATCTCGAATAATATTGCGTTCCATTAAATATGTATATAGTACCAACAATGAATGGTCCAAGGCAAATATGTAAGGCACCGTTTATGAACTATCTGTATAGACTATAGCTACCCAGTTAATCACCGTCACATTTTATCTTCTACATTTTATCATTTTAGTATACATGTTAACGTTAAATATGATATGCCGGAGATGTTGACTTTAACTAGGGGATTTGATTTGAACAGTCAAAATTTTTGAAATTCTTTTCAAACTGTCAAAAACATTTCACTATGATTAGATAAAACATTTTTCTGACAGATTTGATTTTGTAGATGTGACCTTAAATATTCTGATGCTATTCTGTTTCATACAAGTCATAATGTTCAATATTTTCTAGTTGAAAGTAGTGTAATTTGAACAAGCTTTAATTTAGTACATTAAGAGTTAATTTAATTAAGAGTTAATTACACGCGTTAAAATTTGTAAGAACACTTCAATGATTTGACGCTTGAAAATTTTTGATATCTTAATTCACTGGTATCGATACTCTAAGATATGTCATATTTGACGTTAACATATACACAACACTGATAAAATATTTACTAAAATAGGTGGTAGGTGACTTGGCACCAGGGAAATTCGTACCACTGACAACCGGAAAAAATGGAGGAGCAAATGAAGGTACACACTTGGTTGCTTCTCCCATTTTGTGCCAGTTGTCCTTAGGGCTTCTTGTAACGGTACAAGTTGTTCGTGGTGCGTCTTTCTTTTGTGACACGACTAAAATAGAAGTACATAATATCAAAAACAGTGTTGGATTACCCCGCTTTGTAAGGAGCTTCTAAGTCAAAGTGGTCGAAAGTTATCTTAACTCCCTCCCAGTCTTCACCCTATAATATTAAACATATAAGCATTTTATGTTACATAGCTACATCTACAAATTATGTATGCCATTCTTTAATAAAGAATGCACTTTTTTCTAATAACTACTGTACTGAACAGTACATTTACTTAGCCAGGCCGTCTAGATTTACAATTTAGATTTTGGAAGAAGTTTATTCTCATATTGAAACAAACTTACAACTTTGTGCATGCTGTATAAGGTCTTTTACAATTTACATATTACAAATTCAATTTTTATGCAAACTTGTCAAGAAAAAGCAAGTAGGTAATTTTGAATGCTCCTTAATAAATGAGTACATACTTTATACTGAAAAGAACCAAGAGATATACCCGAATTAAAATTCTTTAGCTTAATTTATGCAGTAACATATTTCTGTGTAAGCTAACCTTTAATTTATATTGACAAACTGCATTAGGTGGATATGGGGAAGGCCATCCTGGAGAAGTAATTTTTCCTTTGCTGGAAACAGCTGATAGTGCTATAAACTGGCTACAATCTACAAAAACACCATCACGATTTACGTTTTCATGAAGGCTTTTCGTATCCCATTGGTAATCAAAGTAAAATGTAACAACTTACTGGCCGCTACTGACGTAGATGATCCAACTACAAGACAGGTCATTAAATGCATAAAAAAGTGGCAATGGCCAACAAGAGTGAAGCGCTGCAACATTGTAACAATCATATTGTCTTGTCTTCTTTTTGCAAACCGCAACTCTTCACCTTATTTAATTTTTGCTTTCGAATCAAACCATGACTTCCCAATCAACGAATTTCGATTCATCCTTCAATCTGCGAAACATAGATAATTATAATTAGGAATTAGTTAAACATGCATAACGTATGTCCGTTATAAGCACATAAATTATCTCACTACATATGAAATAATCATAAATACATGAATGCACAAGTAAGTAAATTCCATGTTTAGTTATAATACTGCGTTACATGCACAGAATTTTATCTACTTAGGAAGCTTCCAATTGTGTTCACAAAGTCGTCATATTGGTAAAATAGGAAATAATGGGTGCAGAGTGTATGAATAGACGAATACTGTCGTATTTGTCCAATTACACCAATTACATAATGTTGTTTTACCTTTAGAATAGCACACAGTCCCTGAATATGCAAAGCAATAAATGTAATTCATCTATTTGCCAGCTTTTAGATATAGAAACATATTTTGACTATAATAAATTTAGAATGCCATCACATTCTAGTTGTAAATGGAAGTCAGCCCTGTAAAACTATTTGAATCCTGGGATTGCATTTTCAAACAGTAAATGTTTCAGATGATGTGCCAAACAATTTACGTACATTTCCATACTAAAATGGACTGTGTATGAAGCAAAGGTTATTTATCCAGCTAGATACTACACAATTTGAAAGTGTAACAATATTATATTGTAAGAATGGGTTTTC
>JABASH010004881.1:0-13111 GCA_019776445.1 Tomocerus maximus | reverse complement strand
TGGTGATATTTATGCGAGGAGAGGGAAGTGAATATGCAAATACTAACAATGAGTGTTATTTGTTTGGAGAAGGGAATGTGGAGGGATAATGGGAACACGTGGGGAGGAAGAAAAGAATGGCACAGAGGAGTTGGGCAAATGACGATGACGACTTGAGATAACACGACTGCAACAGAAATAAATTTCCCTGTATAAATATCCACAGAGCTAATCTTCACTCACATACATGATATACTCTATAGACAGACATAACAGTCACTTGCACTGCACTGGAATAGACGAGCATAAAGGAAACAATGGAGAAATAACAAAGCTAACCAAATTGAGGTACATCAGGACAGGAGAACATGCACGTCCAGCTTAGTGCTCAACTCCTTTAGTGCAATTATACTAGCTCACATTTACAATTAAATATATAAATACGGTGCAAATGCTGCATACTATAACTCTATAAAACAATACGATGCCTAAGCACTTATTATTAGTTCTCATTCTACCTGTTTAAATGCACCCAACCTAAGTAGGTAACCTTCCTAGACTCCAAAATCTTGAATAATTATTGTTGCCTACTGTTAATAATTGATACCAGAACGTATGCACAGACATGTAGCAATGCATTATTCTGGTCATGTTATTTATTTCACACGGATTTACATGTAAATTATATATAGCCATCGAGTATATGTCTATTAATTTGGGGAGGGTCTAAATTGACTAATCAGTTTATATTCTTTGAAATAGTATAGAGTAGATCAAACAAACTCTTAGGGAATCTTATACTGGGAATATCATAACCATTTATTGATGTACAAAGTCAATTTATAATGCACACCCAGAAATGCATAAACTGACTGAATTATATAAATGTAATTTGAGTTGTCATTCAAAGGGTTCAAGATGAGCCGATGACAGGAGTCTGTGTCCAAATCAAAAATGATTTTCCTTTCGAGGAGAGTGATGCATGGTGCTCGTTGTTTCATGTCTCATTACTTATTTAAGACTCTGGTGGTTGACATTCATAAGTTGGAGCAATGATGGAATTTTGACGTTCTTCTGCTCTGCAGAAATTAAACTCTTTTGACTTTCGTTACCGACTGACTGCAGTAGAGGAATAATTTCCGTAGAGTCAATTAGGTAATAAATAATACATTTGTTTTTGGTTTGTTTACTTGTACATTGCATCTTTATAGAAAGCATATATTAATATTGCAATTCTATTTTGGTAGTTGATATTTAAGAAATCGTGGTAAGTAAATAGAATATGGGAATGTATTGTTAAATGGTGTGTGTTTAGTCGTATTGTGTTTAAATAGCAATAACGATTCGGTGGGTAAGCAGGAAGGTCCTGACTCTGACTATTACTGAAATAGTGACTGACTAATAAAGGAACATGTAAGTGTATGTGGACAATAAATAGTTTGTAAATGAAAGGTGTAGCTATGCAGAAGTGGATCGTGTGTGTGCTCAAAGAAATTGAATGAATAGAAAGAGAATAGGTAGACTGCTCTGGTTTTACATAAATTGGGGTTTGGAGTATGGAGGGAAGGAAAGTAAATGAAATGACATTAAATGGAGGAAAACTTTTTGACTTCCTTACACGAAGCTACGTACATGTTTACTTTTTCATTTCGCGTTTATGGATGGGGCAGACAGCGTGTGTGAGCTCCGTCTATTTACATGTGATTACATCCATTACACTATATAGCTATAATATGTGTAGATATATGTATAGGTATATAGTATATAATATATAGGTATATACTTATGTATCGAGAGATAATTGCAGGTTGTGAGTGATTGTCAGCGTTAGGTTAGGCAAGCATCTTTCATTTGAGTCTAGAGAGAGCTGAGTTGGCTGGACTCGCCATCGCCCACTTTACATCACTCAAGTGTGTGAGTCGTACACGAAAGAAAGTCATTCTAATTGTCTCATTACATGCACATCCGCTGTTATTTATATCACATCACGCAACAATCCGATATCATATCACATCATTATATCAACAAACAGCCAACGCAGATCCTGCTCTGTATATGATATAAGCTAACAATAGGCATGCTCTATACTCTCTTTGACACGGAATACAATGTTGGTGGTTTCTCTGCCTTGCTTTCCCTGCCACGTCCCCTTAATTTAATCCAATCAAATGAAGCAAGGCACGGCAAGTCAAGATAAATCAGACTCTTTAGTCGACTTTGTTTACTCGCCCTGCATGCCACTGTCACACCAAATTCTATTTCTTTTTCGTTAATAGCACTCCATAAACATGTACAGTGCTCCTAATATATTTCTCCCAACCCACGTCACAAATATCATTCTCTCCACCTGAACACCAATAAATTATCTATGCATGATTTGTAAACACTCTTTAATTAATACCTTTTTTCAATCTCTAATGCCCTGCACATTAACCTCACAATCCGAGTAATTTCGTGACATTGAGCTATATACTTAAAATCACTAAAATTTCTCCGGGAACATTCTAATGGCTAAACTCTTGTCCTTACAATGTGGGGTGGAAAGTTTGGAGTGCCCTGTAGTGAAATGTTGAAATGTATTTTTGTGAACTGCATTCATTGCATTTATTGCGAGGTTGTTGGTGTGGAAAGTGCGATGCTAGTAGTGCATAGGTGGACAGGTGTGCAGACATAGTAGTAGTGGCTAAGGTAATAGTTTAAAACCTGGAGGAGGTTTGCATTGCAGTTAGAGTGAGTGAGTGACTGACATCCTGTCCAGATAAAGAAGATAAAATCTCCGGGATGAGAACGACGTGGGGAGTAATTGCAACTGCACTGCGCTATTAAGGAACACAGAAGTGGCGTAACTCCTTTGGCACGATTTCAACTTTCCCAACAAGTCCAGTCTGTCTCCTGACCCCAAAGGCCTTTCTGCCTAAATATTTGGATAGATTTATTCCAAGCAAACCAGTAAATTACAACGACTTACTTAGGTAGCTCTGCGAATCTGGTCATGTTTAGCAGAATTCAGATTAAGTAATGTGTCTTGCTAATTAAAATGGAACTCTAGGTTTGTTACGAACATTTAATTCTAAAAATGTGTCCATCATGCACATGACTGTCTAATTTAAAAATGCTTAGTAAATGAGGATTCTCTTTTCATCAGAGGCAGGGACCGTGCAGCTGTGGAATCAAATCATTTTCCCCATCTAGTAATTAGTGTTGTACATGTGTGTTCACTTTTTTGTTTGCAGATGTATAGGGAAACTTTTAAACATTCATATAAGTACTAGGTACTATTATTATATCTTGGTTTATACACACAGTTCTTTTGACAATGAAAATAGCGACGTACGATTTTTGTGTGGCTATAGTCAGATGTGTAGCTGGTAATGAGTAAATAATGGATGGCAGGTCTTTGGTGGAAATAGCTTGCCGCCCTCACCTAACCCTTTTTATCTTCCGTAATTTCATCGTAAAATATTCATGATGCCACTGCGCTTTTTTTACAGCCAACAATCCCATTTGTTTCACTACAATTCTTTATTGTAGATTTTATGGGTTCTCTTTCATGAAATTCTTAGAGATATTCATCCAAACAAGTCGTTACTATTAATATCTTTGTATACAAAGGCTAAATGGCCACGTAAACGTTGTTACATATTAAACGCAATTTCTTTGCTACTCCTTCCTACTACGTTTGTCGGCCAGAATTGGTTTGCTTCCTTGGCAAGCAATTGATAATAAATGTAATATGCACTGTAGAGATTAAGATTGCCTTTCTAAGAGTTCCTTTGTCATAAGTGCCTCTCTCCTGTGCATCAGATAAACCTTGTAAACCAGGATGGTGAATATAAACTGCAGATATTCTTTAGAATCCTTGCATGTTCACCCAAGGATATGAACACTAAGTATTTTATGACATGACGACAGTTGACAAGTTGCATACAGAGAAATTCATACAGCTTCCAACGACAACGCGGTGCATACAATTCCACCCTTTCCAGACGCCGGATACAGTTACCTAAAACAGTTAAATTTTTTAAAGGCCAAAAATACTTTAATAATTTCCCCTGAGGGCTAAAATAGTCAATAATTCGATAGAATTTTAAAGCAAATTGAATTTTATAACATAGACTACATTAGACATCAATAAATGTGCATAAATGCCAAACCATAAGTACTGTATGGTACGAATTATCTGTAAATGGGTTAAAATAGCCAAAATAATTAAGGAAGTCTAAAATAAGTAAGTGGTCAAAGTTTTTTTTAAAGCAAAAAACAAGTTTTGACATTATTGTGAATTGTGGACATTGAAAGTCTAAAACCGTAGTTGCACTGCACCCATAGTTTAAAGTATTTACAGAAAGTATCCGGGATCTGAATAGTATTACTACAGAAGGTGTATCAGGTTATGAATGCGATTATGTTACGAGTCACTTACGAGGCTGGCCGTGAGAATGCGGGAGCAATAGTAAAATTAAGTATTTGCAGAAAGTATCCGGGATCTGAATAGTATTACTACAGAAGGTGTATCAGGTTATGAATGCGATTATGTTACGAGTCACTTACGAGGCTGGCCGTGAGAATGCGGGAGCAATAGTAAAATATAAATGTGCAGAAATCTTGCCATGTTTTGCAGGGTCATTTAGAATAATGGGATTTAGGCATAAGGGAGCAACAGAGTCGCGTCCTTCTATTCTTCGGACTTATCCCTTTTAAAGGCCGCACTTATTAATAATAGCAGAGGGACATGGCGAAACAAACAGAATTGACATATAGGCGGCTACAGATCCTTCCCAGACCATCAGCATTAAGTATTAGAAGATTTCGGTGGGATTTTGAAGGAAAGGGAAAGAAATGTTTCTCCTGCCTTTCTGCTGCGGCCGTTTATTTTATCTATGAGGAGGACATTAGCTTTTAGCTGATTCATAAACGACAGGCCCCTGCTTTTATATTGTTATTATTACTCCACTCCACCGCATAAATTACAAGGGGAACAAGTAGTAAACACAGCAAAATGATGCATAAACCTAAGGAGCCCCAGGCTCACTCAAATCTGCTGATACACATAGCCATTGTCTCTTCCACTTCTTCCTCTTCTCATATACATTCACCTATTATTCTCTCTATGATATTAGACCATTACAAACCCTACACAGTTACCTATTCTTATTCAGCGACAAACTACAGGGCATCTCAGAATACTTTCTTTAACATTTCCTTCCCAAATAAATATCATATATAAACTTTTGGACCACAGTACACGATTCTGAATTAAAATATTCTATTATTAGGCCCATACGACCCTGGCACACCTCTGAGATAAGTGCGGCCTCAATAGCTTATATTATATTCTTATTTCTGAATTTCAGTTGCAGAACAATGATTCAAGTAAATTATGGATGTACAGAATATTGGTTTTTCTTGTTTAGTATTGAATTGTTGAGTCTCAGTTAGTAATTATGTGAAATATACTAGAAAATTATATACCTTGAATTACAGATAGACAAAATGTTACGTGTTTATGTTAAGTTGAAAATGTGGGAATATTTGTGGGTAGCCCTGTAGATGTGTGCAATGTGCAAGGCAGAGAAAGGAGTTGAAGAACACAACCTGCTCCACTCAACTAACTCGGTAAATTGTTAAAACACATGTGCTCGTGTCATGCCATGTCATCCCATATATTTACAATCTATCGTAAAGTTTGTTGGTGAGGTTGGGCTATATGCACATAATAATGTATTCTGTTTGTAGACACAACAGAACAGACTACACAATAGACAGATACAGAGGGTAGGTAGGAAGGATATGTTTCCGTGTAACGCAATGCAAGGTAGTTGATGTGATGTTACTGTCATGACATAACTTAAATTTGGGTAGAGAAAGGGAAGGAAGCATCTTTCTTCACAAAACTATTATCACCTTGGCTAACAATGGAACTCAAGCGACAACTTCCTTCTCAATTGTTGCAACTTTCTATGCGACCCCCTCCTCTATACCCATGCAGCTAATTTTCTATAGCCTTTTATCCCTTTCTCGATTTCACTCTGTTGACGATTGAGCTTTATGTGCATTCATGCCTCAAAGAAAGTTCTGTAATCTAATACATCACAACAGTTCATAGTGTAATAGTAATAACTAATACTGTGTTTTATTTTATTGTTGCAGGTACGTACTTTCTCCTACTCTCAAAATGCTGCCCCACCCACATCCGAGGAATCCTCATCGTGAAATTTGTAAAACTTTAATATCTGTTTGAAATCGAGCCAGTAGCTATTTGCATAAGGTAGGTGCCTATGACTATACGACATTTGCATGCACAGTCATTTTGAATGCAAATACATGGCAAAGTACATAGAACAGTTTGAAAAATAGTTTTACTTTCACCATTACAAACACACAACATAAAAAGCTTGTTTAAAACTTCTGAATGTCTCTTCTTCTCCGTGTATTTATTCTCAATGGATAGTGACAACATTGTGAGAGGAGAAAGTCAAATGGGCAAAGACTAGCAAACAACTCAGACAGAGTTCAAGAATTCTAATATTGTGCTCGGGGATTTCTTTGCTCTACATTTATATAGCTCATCAGAATTTACACTACACAATGGACTAGGTACTCCAAATCTATCTACACTCACTTCTATTATATTAACGGAAATTCAAATATCTAACTGTTACTATATTACAGCAGTAACTGTAACTGAGAGAATAAAATACCAAAAGAAAGGAGTCATTGGCGCATGGACTTGTAATCTACTCGCTTTCTCCTCTACCTAACAAAAGACCCAAATATAAGACGTCATTTACACAAGTCTTTTTCAAAACTCCAAATGAAAGAAATTGTCAGAGGCGTAGTTAGATATGAATTCGGACTAACATGTCATCAAAATATAATTAAACCGTAAAAAGATTGGAAAATAAAATATTTTAATACCAAAATGAAACTAAATTAGCTATCATAAAATTCGAAATGTATGAACTCCTGAACGGCAATAGTTCTGGTACAAAAATATTTTTTAGAATTTTAGGTTCAAATGTGAAGGGGAGGAAAATCAGTTTGACTTGCAGGGGAAGATGTAAAAAATATTTTGGGCCAAATAAAAAGATATTCGAGATGGAAGATTTTATGTAGATTTTTGAGATGAGAAAAATGTTCTTTGAATAGGCGGATTGGTGTTGGGATTTGTATATGTATGCATAAGACGGTGAAAGTGAAAATAGAAAGTTGTCTTGTAATCAACATTTGAATGTATTTACTCTGCGACTGGCGTATTAGATTTTAAAGGAGAAAGTCTTGTTTGGAGAAAGCAAATAAAAGAGTGTGGTCGTGTGGGGTATGGAGGTGAAGTGGGAGAGAGCGAGCGTCGTTATTTGTATTGTATCTACTTTGGCAACTCTTGGCGCTCCTTTATTATTATGTGTGTTGTCATGTCTGGACTGAGAAGTATCAGATTTTGCCGAGTCTCCCGGCTTCTCATTTCTATTAATTGTCTCCTCGGCATTCATTTCATGTCGCTTTCTTTTCTTAATGTCAACCTTACCTTTCTTTCTTTCTTTGCTTAACTCATTCACAAAGCAAATAGAAATACTTTCCTTCGTTACTATTAGCGTCTCCATTATATATGCAATTATCTCTCTCTGTTCCTCCTTTCTCCGACTTTCTCGACTTCCCTCGACTTCCCTACAATTCCAGTAACTACTCCTCGACTCCTTCTTAAGTAACGAACCGATCAAAGTGATTCTTGAAAAATTCTTTAGCTCTGACTCTATAAAGTAAGTAAAGCATGTACATAGGTAAGCGGAGAGTCTAATTGAAAGGAGGAAAAGAGAGAAATTGCCGGTAGTAATAGTAATTCATTTGGAAATCGTTTCGTGTACTCTACACATATAAAGAATAAATAAAGATACTCTCTACTATTCTTATACACCATTTCAAAGAAAGCCGACTGACAATGAGACAAAAGTCCTATTATATATACCTACGTACAGGGGGTGGCCAAAGATACAATTCCTCATAAAACTTTCACCATCTGTACGAAATTTTTCTTTTTTGGCCCAAAAAGCACATAAAAATTTAACACTTTCAAAACTCAAAGTTATATTTGTGGGAAAATCGTGGGAAGTATTTCAATATGCGTTTTTAGGTTTAAAAATTTCATTTAGGAAGTGAAAGTTGTACAAGGCAATATTTTCCTAGAATCCTGTAGTAGAAAATATAGATTGTAGCATGTATATTAGTAATAGTGGTAGTATTTTATTATGTATAGAGCAAGTGTAAGTACAAGGCACCTCGACTGAACACACAGACACAGAGTGAATTAAAGTAGTACTTAGTGAATGACTGTAGGTAGGTATAGCTGTGAGATATACTCCAGAGATATGGTTTGTGTAAGGGAAGGCAGGTACCACCCCTGCGTCGAGAAAAAAGCCATTTCCGTAATGAGCAAGGGGAATTGTTGAACTCGTTTTCTGTTGTTCTACTGCGAGGAGTGCACATTACACTGAAAACTGAAACTGAACTCACCAGAAATGAATTGAGAAAACAGTCCAACTTTCCTTTTCTTTCCTATCTATAATAAATAAATAGTAGGAACATAACACATAGGCACCTACCCAGTATACTCCATAATAAATAGTTAGGGGACTAAGGTCTAAGTACGTAAGCATAATAGAAATATGATGCATTACACTAATGTGCTATAGCCTCTCTCATTTTCATCCTACCCATGCTAGGCTACATTTTGTGCGTCAACAGCCGATAGACAAGTCGATTCGTTGTTGGCCATTACAGAGGAGTTGGGTGAGTGAGTGAGCGGGCATAAGTAAGAGCATCATCATCATATCACATCAACTAAAAAGCAAATAATCAAAGAAACGATAGAGCATTTTTCTGCAAGTTTATGTGCGTGAAAGGGGAACATTCAGGAAATCATAAGAAAGAAAGAGGCGAACTTTTCAGAGTTACATTTCATTTCATCCCTGCATTCGTAATGTATTGCTCTCTCTAGTCCCTATTCAATAACTGAAACAGAAATAGAAATATGCACATAAAAGACTCACTCTTTCTTCTCCAGAACATCTAACTCCACCAGAGAATGTCCAGACAGACTAAGAGATAGTAAGTGCTGGAGCACAAGGAGATGGATAGACGCATTACGCACATATCTACACGTGTATTTATTTTATCTAACCCTCTCTTCTCAAACTTCCTCCACAGGCCTTTACCAGTTTATTCATTTATTCAATATCTTCATTTGCCCTAATATCTCTACCGTTTGTATTCAACCTGTGCTTTTAAACGTGGTAGGATTAAACCAATTTACGACGTAATTTATTGGGCAGAATCTTATAGAAATAATAATTGGGCTTACTGAGATAAGTATTTTTTAAACCATAAAACGATAACTTACACTACGTACGTATATCATTACTTATATTTCTGTTTTGTACCTGTTTAATAATCTGTTTACGTATATTATTACCATTTATCTGATTCTGCACAATAAATTCTATCGGAATTGGTTGAACCACACTTAAAATACTTTTTGAGAACTTGAATTTTTATAGCGGTGTGTTTTATAACAAACGGACTAGCGAGTTTCAATGCAGACGGTAAGATATCCTCTGTTCATAAGTACACAAATATATGCCATATATGTATTTTCGGTTATAGTTGCTCATCTTTCAACTGCACATTAGCGGGTGACTTATTGAAGTCGGTGCATGGATAAGAAGGTTTCCATGTAGCAGAACCGAAGAGTTCTGAGGGTTTTCAGGATGTCGACGGGGCATAGAGGGAAGAAGATCAAGGCTGTGCTTGGTCTACGGGGAAGTCAGTGACACAGAGAGTGTCTTGTCTCTGAATCAACTTCTCGCATGAATAGACTGGCGTTTTTTCCAAAATTAATCTCACTAAGCTAAGAATAGGATGAATGAGGATGTTACAAAAAAGTTGCAGGGCTGCACTCGTAGAAAAACATACAAACTTGTGTACAATAGATCTGTTCTTAATATAGCCGTATGATCTTGCTTTTCTTCGGGCTAGAGGAACATGGAAGTGAGTCAAGACTCATCCATTCTGAATATCACATCTGCACTTTGACTGCGAAGCAAAAGCAGACATCATTGTGTAGAGAGACAGAATATTTGGAGTGAAGACATTACTAATACTAATGTGAGAACACCTTGGGTGTATCTCTGCGGAGAGTGCATTTGCAAGAGTGTAATAATAAATGATATCTCCTGCCATTCATTACCGAGAATTTAGTGCTGGCTCGGTTGAATTGAGAAGTGCAGTTTGTTGTCGGAGAGATTTCAGTTCTGTCTGTCTGTCTGTCAGTGATGCTGTTGTTCCAGTCGACATGGCTATGTCTTTGTAAGCCAAGATTTATTTACTCTTGTTTTTCTTCCGTCAATTGTGCAAGTGAACGTGAAGTCGAAGATCACTTTCTCAGCTTAGTGTCTTTTAGCATTTCTTCCATTTCTCCAGAGTTGACTGTTGGAAGAATGATCTCGCGCCTATCTCCGCCACTCATCTCCGTATCTCCATCCAAGACTGTTGAGCAACGTTCCTCTGCGAACAGTTGCATTTGTCCATGTCGGAGCTCATCTTTGTTCGGAGAAGGGAAAGACAAAGAGGAGAGGAGGTTAATTTCTGACTTGACACGGAACTCTGTGTCACAGTCCTGGAACTGCATCTTTCTGTCTGTCTTCTCAACTCCGTTTTTCATCCGGGAAGGTATCTTAGGAGCTAAATGTGTTTATCTCCTGGACAGATTATAAGCATCTCGTCTAGTTCGTCTCCCTCCTGCACATCTCTTGGAGACACACGGCTATATACATACTGCGTACTACACGGCCCAATAACAACTCTAATTTCCCGAAACGAATTTCCCATTTCCTCCTTTATTTTATGCATCCCCTTAACTTTAACTTCCTTTCCGGAGGAATTTAATGATCACAGAATTGTTGATAAAAACAAGCATTTGTTTTGTTTTCACGGTTACGTTTTCGTGTGCGAGGAGTAATCGAGAGAGAGAACTGTCTGGAATGGAATGGCTCTACCTAATGTAGTCTAATGCACAGCAGCAGAGATTGCAGATTCTTGTCTCCATTGATCTTCCTACACGCAAACTTTTACGCTCTGGTTTCCCGTCTTCCCTGCATCTCCAACAATAAACTGTACATCTTCCAGTTACACAGCCCCGATTCCTCTGAAATTTCACTCTCTCTCCTGGGCTTCTTCACAATGAATGAGATGAGATGATTTTTATTCAATGGCAGAGATTAGTCGACTAACGCCCGTTGTTATAAGAGACATCTTATCAAACCAAAGATGCTCACTCTCCCTCCACCCGCCCTCCCCAACAACATATAGGTAGATAGCTATTCCTGGAGTAGGTATTTACAAGACATGCACTACTTACTGGATCTGCTAGTAGATCTGCTGCGTATAGATATTTCTCTTTGGAAGAAGTCGTCCTTTAAACTGTAGCCATTGTCTCCAGGGCTCAATACAGACATCTTTCCTCTTCCCAAATATTTAGCTCGCTCACTTCTTCTCCTTCCCAGAAACGACTGACTTAGTGAGCAAAGGGAATAATACTATTTCCAGGCTCATCTAAGTAAAAACCGTAAAGACCCCGATAAAATCTTACGCTCTTCTGGAACTGAAAGATTTTCTGGATTATTTGAAGAAGAATATCTATTTATAGAGTCCGGGATATTTCATTGGGGTTTCTACGGTGGGTTGACTCTAGGAAAGTGTAAAGTATATAGAAATAATAAATTAGATGTTGAATGTATGTATAGCGTGTTATAATGTGGCTAAAGAGATGGAGTAGAAAGGAAGGGCGACAGGATTGCATTGAGACAACAAAAAAGAAACACGTTCCACAGAGACGAGCGGAAGACGTCGGAACAAACTCTCTTCTGCAGACTCTCTTCCACTTCTCCAGACTACATTCCTCGGGAATCTGTCAAAATTGCAAAGTCTGGAGGAATATAGGAATTTGTGGGAATACTTCATCCTCCTGATTTCCCTCAATCTTCAATTTCTTTTCGGAATTTTTGACTATAGCGAGCGTTGTATTGAGAGTTTGTGGAAATGCTAAGGATGGCCTCCAGTTATCCAGTACAACTCTTAAAGAGACTTAAAAAGGAGGAGGATGGGACGCAATTCCATGGATGACAGTCTGTTTCGTCTCTCCTGCGGTTACATTACTTCTCTGCCTCGGCTTAACTTGACTTTGGAACAGATCTATTTGAATATTCCTTGAATGTTCCTCTATAGAGACTCCTCTGCCCAGTTTCCCCGCATCCCGCCAGCCTCTGTCTCTCTGCACTGTGTATTTATGCATTCCTCCTATGATATAGAAATATTTCCTCGAGATTAAAAGCGTTTCTATTGCAAATACAACAGAGCCCCATTACCAGAGCACTTTGAATGTCTCTATTGTCCTTGTAGTAGGGACACAAGCTGTGTGTATGTGTGTGTGTTGGGGAGGTGAAATAGTAGAAGGACGGGGCCGTTTTGTGGTTTGGCAGAGGCCGGGCCTAGTTGACTTGGGAGCAGAGAAAGTAGAAAGGGCGTTTATAAATATTATTAACGTCTTTTTGCAATCTTTTGATATGAAACGGAATATTTTGTGTGGGGAAGACGAAGATGAGGACAAGGAGGAAGACGAAGAAGAGATATTTTTCAAGCGACTTGGAGACAGAGTTGATAAAGTGTTGGCAGGAGGAAGCACACAGGACAGGAAAAGGGGCAATAATAAAACGAACATCTTTCTTCGCCTTCCGACCATTCTCTCCCTTACACATACCCGCATATACTTTATACCTAAATAACTATACCTATACAAAGTATATATGTGACACGAGGAAGTAGAAAACAGAGAAGTATCATAATAATAAGTATGCAGACTGCTCCTGGTTCTTCTTCGGGTGTGGTGGAGTAGAGAGAGTGACATGTAGTGGTATATAGTAGAGGGTCTTAACAATATAATATACTTAGTATAGGTATATACGAGATAATAATATTTAGTGAAAGCAGTATACATAGCCTAGGGTTTCATGTCTTGGCTTGTCCTCTTCTTCCCTCCCTGATAAAACGTGAAGTCTTAAATATTGCAAACTTTTCAAGAAGT
>JABASH010004880.1:0-13113 GCA_019776445.1 Tomocerus maximus | reverse complement strand
AATTTTCTTGTGTAGCACATATTTGAAATCCTGGATACATTATCTACCCCGCTACGGCACAATATGTTCGACTTTTCTTACTCATTTATCATAGCTTCCATAAAACATCACAAAATACGCCAAAAATACTAATCTGCGTTTAACGGAAAATACAGCAAAGATATCAAATATATTGTGCCGTAGCGAGGTAGATGATGTATCCAGGATTGTAAATATGTGCTACACAAGAAAATCGGACATGAACTCTGGAAGCTATTTCAAAAAAAGTAAAAAAAGTTTTGCTTTGTGTTTTGATAGTCATTTGAGATTTTCAAATCAGGGGAACTGTACCCTTAAGGTTTAGGTCCAAACTAACCTAACTTAGCTTAGAAATACGTAGCAATTGGGTCTTACAAAATGCATACAGTTGCAACCGTGTAACTGTAGGTAACCGTTAACACACGGGTTGGGTAACACGAGACATGCAATTTTTTTTATTAGATTAGGTTTTAAAAGAGGCAAAACACTGACCCCAACCCTTCACGGTTACACGGTTGCAACTGTATGCATTTTATACTAGCCTGCTTCCGCAATACACTGCTAATTTGTTATGCAGACATTATAAATGTTAATTCTACTATCTAAATGTTTCTATATTTTCTATTGTTAGTATTTTACAACTTATTAACGTGTTAATTGTGACAAACCAGCAAACCTTTAGCAAGGAACAACTTGGATTGAAATATACATCAGTGTTAGTACCTATCGGTAAAATATCCTCACAATCTAGTATGTAATTCCTTCCGATACTGATAAATTCTCAGATGCGAGTGTGAATCGTGGTTGCGAATTGGACACCAATAATATTTGTAGTGATGAATTTGCCGATTATATTATTTGCTGGTCTATTCACTAATTCACAAGTTGTTGCATGGAAGTACATTAAATGTATATTTGTTCATTGTTGCCTACTACTTCCTGTTATTTCAGTTGAGCTATTTCGTATTGCCTGTTTAATCAATAATAAAATCAACAGATATTCTGCAGATATCGACTACCTACTGTAGTGGCGTAATCTCAGCAGGAAAGGAAATATAATTTTAGGTTTCATATGACTGCTATCGATTATACATGCAGGCATTGAGATTGACAACGGTATAACAAAATAATACTAGGAATCGTTTGTTTGGAAATGCCCCTGTTATGTATGACATACTACTTAACTATTGCCACTGTACACGAACCACTTTTGCCATTTATGTGAACTTGTTTCCCTCAATCTGCGTTCCTTAATAATTGTGATGTCACAGGGGTCTACAAAAGTCTTTGAATGAATCAATAAAATGTATTAAACCAGAAACAAGTTTTGTCCTTTTATGTCAATACGTATAGAAACATTCTGCGTGTGTAGACGCGTATTGTACAGTGAATATGTGGAGCGACTTCGTAGTAATTAGTAAATTCTTGTGTACTGTATTGTCTAGTAATATTTATACTTGTGTATCGTGTACATGATTATGCAGTCATTTCATGTCAGCCCTAAAGTTCCAAAAGGGTGAATGTTATAAGGTCACGCAATTAGGTATTTAGCATTGAAACTAAGGCGAAGAATTTCCGGTAATCGATAGAAGACAGACTTAAAACACAACTCTCTGCTCTAATACATAAATGCATCTCAACTCCATCGATAACAGAACAGCGTTTGCATAACTCTTTTAAGTATATGAAGTTGAGTTATGTATTATGTGCATAGAATCAACACAGAATAACATGCTCTTCTGTCTTCAGTCATGCAGAAAGTCAGAACTGTTTCTCATGCAAAACCAAAAAAGGTTTTATACTAAAAGCAAATAACCTAAACAGAGCTAATTTGCACTTTGCTGTTTAGTGTTTACCTACACAGGTACCGAGGGAAAGTAATTTGCATATTATATTTTATCTAATGTATAAAATTGTAACAAAAAGTGTACAAACATGTCAGACAATTAAATGGCTCATGTATGTTACTCCATTATTTTGTTACCCAAAAACCTAGCATAATTGTTATAGTATTTAATATTAGTATACCTTGAATATGCCTAAAATGGTACTAAAAATCTTGAGGTTTAGCATATGCGACAATAAAATGAGAATTTACTTTTTAATAATTTTCCTACATAAAATGGATTTCCCTTTTTCCTAAAAAAGCAAAAATAGGAAAAGGGTTCCCTGTTGTTGAACCGTATGAAATGGATTTCATAGCATGCCAATCGCCAACATGTGATTTGTTCGCCAACATGAAAATAGTTCTAATTTTAACATGTTGCTTCTTTTGGGTCCGTTCCATGCATTCTGCCTTGTCTATCCAGGTGTGGACATTACCAAATATTATTTTGTATTTCCCCGCAGGTCACGATATTAGAGCATGAAGCACCATCGGAGTGCCAACTTGTTCTCCTCAACGGACTTAACAATTCCAAACTTTATTTTCTGTTAACCACATCATCGTGGCTGATTGTACTATTCTCCTTAGTGCATTATCACTTTATCACAACTAACTCCAGGAAAGAGGAAACAGACGAATACACTAGCCCACAGCCCACACAGCTCTATAATTCTATTATCACTGTAGTATTTTATATAATACACCTAATCATGTAAATACATCATTCAGTTCTGCATTCGAACAATGTATATTAACTGCTACTGCGACAGTAGGGAATAATTTTCATGGTTTATCCTGCCAGACAGAAATTCTAATCAAATCTCAGAGGAAGTGGAGTGTCAGTAAAAAATAAGGTTAATACATTATTTTTAATATCAAAAATATATTATGTCTCACATTTTTCTCTATAAACGAAGTGTGTCTGTATAGGTAGATAGATAATTGCTATTTTTCATATTTAACTGACCGCAGACAAGTCCGTGATTTTTTATGACTCCCACGTCAATATTTCCAAATTTTAGGTGCCCGAGCAATTATTGTAAAACGATAAAAAAGAATACCTGCTTAATAAAAAGGGCTAATTAATCAAAAATGTATCAGCCACACCATTTCCATTTTTCACAATTAATTGAAATATGCGGTTGGAATTTCTGGGGAGGTTTTATTTTGTTTTTAACCGACAACTCTCCATTTCCTAGAACCAAATGTCGTTACGTCATCTGATCTGACTCAGACTGTGACTTTTGGAAATATAAATTACACGGGTCAATTTGCATTGATTTATTAGGGAACAGGAACACCAACTGTGATAGCTCATAAATAATTCATGACGCCTAAAACAGATTTGAATTCTGATCTTCAGATAAAATAATCTCATTAGTATAAATCTCTCCACACTATTTTGCTATCCTAATGTAAATGAAATATGAAACTGAATTACAAGTGGACACCAAATTGTAAGATGATAGTTTCTGCATACTTTTTACATCCTGCATCTGCAATTCTGCACTGCATGACGTTTGACCAGTATTTGTGCATACAAATATTTTCATGTGGAGTCTTATGGAGATATTTTGCATGATGTCATAATTTTATTTGAAACTAACACGGTTAAGTATATACATTTAGCTGATTAGATAGATTTTCATGTCATGGCTGAACAGAGTAAGCATAAATTGCATTTAACAACCTAATTAACCTATATGCATATGACGATATGCAGATAAAGAGAATATTGGGATAAGAAAAAGAGGCTGGACCCTGAAACTGCTGAAAGGATGTCGTTCCAAATATTTTGACATTAAACTTAGTTGTTTTGCATTAGTAATCCAACCAAGCAGGTCCAGTTTCTCAGTTTTATTGCTTTGTTATGGGAAATTTCGCTCGAAAACTTTCGCCATTGAGAGGCAGTTAGTTGCGGAAGAATCAGAAATTCTGTTGATGTCATGTTATAACAGTCGTCTCTCCTTCACGTTTCCCCAACCAAACTAAAGAAATAAACAAGGAAAATTGTGGATTAATTATTACGAGTGCTGACGACGACAGCATTACACGACTGTATTCGAGTTATCCTTATTATTGACTGTGATATTGACATTTAATAAGTTAGTACTAAATTGTTAGTAACTATATACCGTATTAATCGATATAGCATCCCGGGGGTACCCCCTTTTCGGGGTTTCGAAAGCTTTTTTCATTATAATCCACCGGCCGGGGAATTATTATGCAACTATGGAGTATTATTGTTTCAAATGTCAGTTTTTATTAATATTGCAATATATTTAAAATTTAAATTACTGAATTCCAGACTTTGGATATCCAAACGACAGATAGTGGTGGCGAGGCGGCCTCGAATTTCCTTCTTTAGTGAGCTCAGTACTACCAGAGGTGTTGAAATCCATTAATTTTACTGCTAATTACGAATTGAGTCCTTAAATGGTTTGTTCCAGCTTACATCGGCTGCTTGCATGTATTTTGGGCAGCCTCTGGGGATTACAGCAGTATCAATGTAGTTTTTTCAATTCTTACTGATATGGCACTTAAAGGAATCCCACACTAAAAGTAACTTGACAGCCTAATTTGATTGCCGAAGTACGAAAAATACAATTACTCCGTCTTTTGGGAGTCAAATATATTCTTCATTCTGCTTCAGACATTTTCGAACAAACTAATCAACCATTTTTGTCTTTAAAAATCTGATAGAACATAAGCACTTGATTAGTTAATAAGCACTTACTTGATAGGTAGATGTGTATATTTGATAGGTACATGGTACATGAGAACCTTCTTGAAAGATGCATAATATACTTTCCTAGTACGTGTAGGGGAATTATTTCGATACAGGGGAATTACACGTTTTTTGGAGAGCTAATTTGGGCAAGATTTATTAATATGGGGTATTAAATCGATTAATACGGTAAGTGGTCAAGGCCCATCAGACTTTTATCGTATTGCGTCATAATCTCATAATAGTGGTAATAAGAACTAGACACACGGAATTTATAATCTTTTCTTAAAACTGGAACCATCAAGCAACAACACTCTTTTTGTTCGAATAGTCTCATTATCAGTATCAGTGCTATCAATAACAACTATTAATTCAATTCAATTACATTGTTATTAACTATATATATTTAAAAACACCGACAAATGATACGAAAAATTCTTGATAAAAGATAAACGAAATCTTCAAACAGGTACGTTAATTGGAAATAATTATTTTTGGACACATTAAATTTAAAATGAAGGAAAAATCGGAATTAATCTATAAAGAAACCTAAGAAGTTTTATCGCGGTGTGGTTGCATTCTTCGAAACGTTGTGTATCCATTCATATTCATTTTTACTTTATGTTCAATTAAATATCTTCGGTTGCTTATTGTTCACAAATATTCAAATATTATTTGGGCGAATGACCCGTATAATGTAATGGGTAAGTCATTAAAAATATTCCAAAACATTATTTCAAAACTCTTTTTCCAGTACCACAAGCAATCTACAGAGTAAATAAAACGATTTTTTTGCAATCTTAATCATTTTGTAGTAATAATGTAAAACAATACGCCAAAGCTTTTTAATTTGTAGTAGTGCTATGTGCCAGGAAACCAATTCCAATCAGAAATTTGTCAAAAAACCATTGTTAAGCAATGAAATCTGAAAATGTGATCCAAATACTAGAGTATTAAAGAGAATAACTCCCACCATTGCCATCTGAGTTTCTTACAATTTTTATGTGTTTCTTCGTGTAGGCCGTCATGCCGTCATCCCTTCTTTAGTATTCAAAATGCATTCGGCATTCACCCACACCCATTTCAGCTTATACACTAGATACTTGAGATTAGTTGAGATATATTTATACTATCTTATCTCATATATGCATTACAGATGCAACAAAAGGACAAAATGATTACAGAATAAATGTCCTTTTATTGTCCACGCTAATGGGTTGGGATTTTGGGATCACAATCTTTACATTTTAATCAATTAAGAATGTGGACTTTGTACTTATTGAAAAAAAAAATAATTATCATCAAATTGTATATTTATGACTTGACTTAATGGGACATGGGTTGAATTCAAAGCGAATAATTCTAAGTGTCAATGTCAATCTTTAAAAAACATCCGTGGTCATGAATATATTCGAATATTTCATTGCGTATAATATTATAATACACAGTAATCATATTACATAACAAGCAAGGCAAATTGTTTATGACAGAAAACGCTGTTTTTTATTATATAAATTTTAAAACAGTTTTTCCTCTCCAAATCAATCATTCTTCCTGTTTGTCCTTTATTTACAAGCAAAAAAGCTGGATATTTAGCTTAAACAATACAGCTGCGGTTAGGACGCAGAATAATAAAATATAGTTACCTAATTCATTGGTCTAATAATACCTATGCGTGATCTGCGAACAGTTGACACTTGTATACAGGTTTTTCCACAATTAGACTATACCTACCCACCACATTCACCGTTGGACTATTCTGTCGCATCTATTTAAGTATGTTCTGTCCCTCCAAAAATCGTAGTTTTAATTAACATTACTACAAATCCTAACTACGATAACAGATTGTTAACAGATATGCAAAGATTTGATATCAGTGTCAATTTTAATTTAGCTTAGCTTGAAGTTCTTGTGCTCAAGTACAAGTAACGTGAATTATAGATAGGTAAGGGTAGTCATTATATCACTTAGTTCCATATAGGAAATGCCGGTCAACTTTCAGAGACCAATTATTCAATTCTGGGGTCTGGGAGACGACTTATACATTCAGTTACATACTAATATAACGTTCTATAGAGTATAGGCAAGATAATTTCATAGGTTCTGGGACAATAATTTAGATACTAGAGATTCCACACTCCACATTACCTCTTTAAAGGCTGGGATATCAGTTCCCACAAGTAAAATGTGTCTTTAGTATACTTAATTAATACATAAAATGGTTGTGCATGGAGAAAGTGGTACCCTTGTGGTTTCGTATTTAATTACGGACTTGATTAATACATTTAAACCGGGCCCTCAAAAAATGTTTTTCCTGGAACCGGGAAAAACTCCTTGCCACTTCCCAGCTACCAAATCTTCTCGATTTCCAAATTTCGAACGTCTAAAAAATTTCCGAATTCACCGGAGCTCCTTTCCTAATTCAATAAGTTCGATTAATATGATTTTGTTTCGATTGATTGTAGTAGAGGATCTGCAGGAGGGAAGAGGAGAAAAACAATAATTCGGAGTTCAGGAAGGAGGAGTCGTTTTTGTGATGAAGGGCTTCAGCAATAAACGGACGTCTCACATCGACACAATTGTGGACGAAGCGGAAGTGGAGGGACTCCAGTACAGCAGACGAGGCTCCAGAAAACCAAGCAATAATTTCGATTTTTTATCGCCCAACAAAAATGTTCGTTCATTTATTTATTTATCATCTGAACACTGTGAACACTAAATCTTTGTTTGGGGCTGGGTTGATGCGGATAAAGGAAAATATACTTGTAAGGTATGGGAAACTGAAAAGTTAGACCTTGCCATTTTCCCGGTGGGAAAAGGGAATTGAAAATGGCATAATGGGTGGGGGAATGGGAAATGAAACAAAAGTAGTCCTAAAATGATAAACGTTCAGTTGGAAATGAGGTAATGGGAATCTGGTGCTCTAAAACTCATAAATAAACATGAGTAGGTAATTGCTCTATATCCAAGGTCCAAGATATAGCAATGCATTACTGCAGAATAGAGTGAGATACTAATGAAATGGTTTCAAAATGTGGGTTTTGATTAAAAGGTTTGAAAAAAGATAGATTAATGTGGGTTTTACATTTTTGACTTCCCATACCACATTTCCATTTCCCGGAAATTCCCCACTTTTCTTATTTTCCCAGGTAGCTATAAACTCGGCGTGGGAAATGGGAAAACTCGAAACCATAGCCGTCAGTGTACACAAGGACACGTACACTACATGACATGACACATGACTGACATGATTATAATTTGATTCATACCGTTCACATCACAGTTCATGTACAGTACATGTATACATAAACAGACATGTGCAAAATATCCATTTTCACCCCGAAAAATTTGTTATGGGCAAAATATTTTTCACACTTTTCCCTTCCTCTTACCCCAACTAACTTTTCCTCCTACTACTACAGAAAGAAACACAAAAGTATTATTACATCTCATTTTTGATTGACTGTGACTGTAGATAGTTATATTGTTTATATATAATACAATTAGATATTGGCACAAAGACAACATTTACAAAATATCTAAAGGTTGTTGGCAATTGCCTTCCACTTTGCATTTCCGACTCAGCAAATATTTTCGATGTTGGAAGACAATGGGCCCTCGGTCGGTGACATAATATTCATGTCTAATGTATTGTAGACTGTGTAAGGATTCTGTTTTCACCGATGAAATGCGGAATGAATACTTTTGAATTGTTTCAGGGGGAAGATGGAGTGGAAGGAGAACTGGGGGAGTGGGTGTCTTATGCTCCAGACGGGGGTTGGGGGTGGGTCATCGTAGCTGCCTCCTTCCTCTCCAATTTCGTTCTGGACGGAATCTCCTTGACACATGGAGTCATTGATGGACAGCATCATACAAGCAAGCAAGAAAGGTTCAGAAATGACGACCGCCGCCTACAGCTCCGTTGGAAGTGTCCTTCTCGGAGTCACTCTTCTTGTCGGTAATTAATTATCCTAATTATCTTATTTATAATTTTAGTGCAATGCTGTTACGGAAATTAAAGTCTTACTGAATCCTGGGATTTATTTCCTAGGTCCCTTGGTGTCTTTTCTGACAAATAAGTACGGTTTTCGTCCTGTAGCTGTTTGCGGGTCAATTTTGGCTGCTTTGGGGGTTCTTCTGTCGTGGGCCGCATCCCCCCATGTTCCCAATTACGAGGCCTTTCTCATATTCTACGGGATATTGTCGGGGGTCGGATTCGGAATGATGTTCCAAATCTCCGTCGTCATCGTCGGTCTCTACTTTGAAAAACGTCGTGCCCTCGCCACCGGGATCGCCATCTGTGGAACTGGAGTGGGCACAATCGTCTGGGCACCCGTCGTCCTCTATATCACCAACGAATACGGCTGGCAAACGACCTTCATCTTCGAGGCCTTGGTCATTTTCATATCCGCAGCCTTCGGATTCTTCTACAGACCCTTACCCACTAAACGTAAGAACTCCCAATTTCGATACTTTCGGTTTTATCTGCTATAAATCGCTTTTTTCTGCTCCTTAAAAATGACAAACTTTAAAAAAGGCATACTCTTAGATATTTACTAAAGAAAAATAGTTTAAAAGTTTAAATGAACTGTGTCATGTTGACGATATGGAAATTACTAAACGTTTAAAATTCAAATAGCACGTTACTTTCTTGTCTTGCTGTCTCTTTGCAAAAATTAGAGACAGCATTTTTAAACGAGAAGGTTGCTATTTTGATTTGATTTCCTTGGATTATTATGTGACAAATGTTTTAAGCTTTTGGTACGGCACTAATTAAAAATAATAATAAATTAACTGTATTCACTACTGAATAGTGGTAGCCAAAGATGAGAAGCGAAGGCCGAGTGTGACTTACCCTTTGCCATTGGAAGTTCTGCCCAGACAACTTACTTGGAGGGAACGTCTCAACAGGAATCTCAGTCTGGCGATCGTTCCGGTGGTGACCCTGCTAAGCAGCCCCACATTTCTCATCATTGCCGTCACAGGAGCTATCACCATGTTCGGATTCTTTGTTCCTTTCGCTTTCCTCACAGGTTCGTTTCTCAAATACTTCCAAATACTCATCTACATCTCATCTATATTAAGGGTTGTATATATTAATAATATCCGTGTTGGTGTTCTCCGTGTTGGTGATTCCGGATTTTCGGATAAAAGTACAGTTGAAGTGTCATAATGTCGGAGAAAGTATAAAAAGTTTTTTATAGTACATTTTTATACATATTTTATTCTTTTATACATATTTTATCCTTTAAGTCGACTTTCTGACTTTCTTTAAATACTCATTTCATGCCAACGTTGGCATGAAATGAGTAGCAAATGGGCTAAAGTAATCTAATAGGTAGGATTAGTAAATAAATAAATTTTGTTTGATATTAAATGGATCAGATCGAGCAACTCCGTTCATTGGGGAACACTCTGCAGCCCTCCTCATCTCCTACATTGGGATTTCAAACACTCTGACCAGAATCCTCATCGGTTATTTGTCGGACCAGCCGTGGGCCAATCCTCTCATCATAAGTAACACGGCTCTAACTGTAGGCGGGCTTGCCACAGCCATCACGCCTTTCCTCGACCATTATCAACTATATCAACTCATTCTCTACTCCGTTGTGTTCGGAGCCAGTATCGGTACGTTGAAAACCTAACTAATGAATGTATATAACCCGAGTATTCTAACAAATTTGATTTCACTTCACACAAAAATTCGGTGAAAGTTGTATAAACACAAGAAAATTTTAGTTAGTAATAAATGATACGATATTACTAAACTAAACTAGATGACATAACAAATGAATTTAACTTTCAGCCGGCTTTGCCTGCTTAAGATCAATTTTAATCATGGAATTTCTGGGGATTGAAAAATTCAACGATGGGTTCGGGCTGTCTCTTCTATTCATGGGAGTTGCAACTTTCTTTGGCAATCCGGTGATGGGTAAGCAGCAAATAAAGTAACAATTGAACCGTTGACTTAAATTTTCGTAATCTAATAGTCATTTGTTTTGGAATAGGTTACTTTAAAGACATAACTGGGGACTACGACTTGACATTTTACGTGGGCGGTGGGCTCCTGGCTCTGTCGGGCGTCTTGTGCTACCCCCTGAGACTCGTAAACACTTGGGAAAAACAAAGAGATGAGCGACGAGAGAGATACCTAACCAATCCGACAGTGACTGTTCAAGTACAAGAACCCTAATTTCCAATTCAGAAAATAATTACCATTCCACCAAGTTGAGGTCAGGTGACGCTATCAGTATCATTCTTAAGTACTACTACCGCACAAACATTTAAGATAATTATTCTAATCGTGTAGCTGTAGTAGCATGTAGATAGTGAATACCGGAAGAATACTCGCTCGCACTGACTAGTATTATAAAGTTAAGTGTACTTCAGGGACATCTACACGAAATGACCCTCCCACTCCACAGCATCGACAATTTTTCAGTCTCCAGTGCCACCTCCGTCCACCCAAGTACGATCAAACGAAGTTGGGGCCAAAAAACGTTCCTCATAATATGTACCTTTCAATGTCAATTACTGAGCAACCTAATTAATAATTAAGTTTCCAAGATGCAGGAAATTCTCGATGCCTGCTCCACAGTTACCCACACACGTAAATAGAAGTTGGTGTTGGCAGGTACCAAATAAAGACCATTTTTCCTCTCTTGTATATTATCATCCTTTACATGATCCGTAAGACCAATCAAGTAATTGGCTGAAAATAATTTTCCCCACTGCCCTGGTACCTACCATACGGGGAGCTATGAAAGCGGGTTGAGTTCATTTTGATGACCCTGCATGTGTTTGTAGCTTGAGTGATAATAAACTGTTGGCAACGGCATACGCAGGAATATGTTTTATGTATACAGAAGCAGTATGTTAATGCTTAAATGTAGTGAAATAGAAACATTTGTGTAGTATAGTTAAGTAAACATGCATTGCTCATGCTTTTTATTTTCATTTCATTCGGTCTCATCGATTTCTGTCCCACAACTTGATACTCGAATAATATATCTTTCCTCCTTCCCTTCAAGTTACACATAAAGAAAAACGTAATACTACATCAGTGACACGAGTAATCGTCTACTATTATGCATAATGTACATTCATATCATTTTAAATACCTTAAGCAGCTAATAATAATATAATCTTTTACTTCGTGTAAACAGAAATTTTGTGAACCATTTTTCGAAGATATTTTTGTGTTGCTGTGTATCTGTATGCTTCTTATCTCAATAACTCAATCAGACTCTCAGATTCATTGCTAGTTAATCATAATCAGCCCATTCCTCCATTCGTGTAACAACACCTCTCATATCATCCCCGTCAACATAAATATCTGCGACAAAGCAAGTAGTGTTCAATGAAATCAATTAAACAATCAAAGAATAGACGTAAATTGCGTAAATAATTGTGTAAATCCTGTAATTAGAGTAACGTATTTAGTAGCACAATTTTACGTCACACGATGATGACACGACTAAATCATTCAAAACATTCAATACCATCGATAAATATCTATTGTAGTCAGTTTTATATATTTTGGGAATGTACAAAACGGCTATTCCATTCCCACATCAAAACTTTTTTGAAAGTAAACGCTTCGTAAACACTTTAGCCATGAACATTTGAAAAATGTTATTTCAAATAAAAAAATGTTTTCAAAGCTACGTAGCATTTCTATCAATTTTTATTAGATCAAAAAATCTAAAAGTGGCTTGCAACTCTGGTGGGAGATTACATAAAATTTCAAAAAGATTTTGATGTGCAAAGAAGCAGTCAGGCTTACATTTCCGAGATAAATAATAAACTGACTGCAACATATGCATTACTAGAAATGACAATTAATGCATTTTTCGTGTCCGTAACAATGAACATACAACATAAATGAACACGTCCATGCGTCTGCATTGCATTCACTTAAACTTATACATAGAAATAATTATTCACAACTCTCGTCTGTCAACTCTGAATAAATGAACAAACAAAAGAATGAACTTAGACACTAGATAACTATATAATTGAATAATGAAACCCAAAAAGAGCGTTTTCTGTCTACTTTCTATATTTTAAACGTTCAGCTGTATTCAGCGTAGCCTCAGTAATCTCTATAATAGATAACGAAGATTCATTGCAACTTAATGGCTAATCACACGAACATCTACTATCTTGTGTTTTATATGTTATCGTTTATTATTGTTAACTGTTATTCTCCGGTTATTTATTACAGCAATTGTTTAATCAATAAGTTAGTTTTAATTAATTATTACCTCACTCTATAGCAGTTCACTAAAGTATAAGCTTGGTATATACGTAAATCTAGTTTTGCATAATACGCGTTCAAATGACCGGTATCCTTGTAATTATATTATCTACTGTATACTATGATACATCTAATTGAACGAAATGTTAATCATTAGTATTATGCTTTTACCTGTACAGGTTTTTGTAGTGTGTAACATGTCTTAGATTAAGGTTTAAATGT
>JABASH010004879.1:0-13115 GCA_019776445.1 Tomocerus maximus | reverse complement strand
TTAGATGAGGAAAAACCCAAAAACCCAATTACCCAAAAACCCACCAAAAACCCAAAAACCCGGGTTTTTGGGTTTTTGCTAGCAAAAACCCTGGGTTTTTCATGCCCTGTGGCTCACTGATATATTAGATTCAGAGTTCATCCTTTATAATTTGCGGTACCTTCATTCCCATTTGATTCCTCTAACTTATTGCCCCTTCCCCAATCGTTAATTCATTCCATTCTTCTACTAGGACCTACAACTAGAAACTAAAGCCATAATTTATTGGCGAGTTCTAAATATGTATGTAGGTAGGTAATACTAATTTCTCGCATTATAGCTCTTCTAGGGCATCAAGTTTTACAATTGCTGATCCTATGAACAATATAATTGACCCTGCAGACCATCAACAGGAAATATTTGTGCTTAAAACAGAAAATAAAATAAAAATTATCATCTTAAAATACAATAAAATGTCATAAAAAAGCAGTTTCGATGAAATTTCTCTTTATCTTTACCATGAACGTTAATTTAAGGAGCAATAAGTAATAAATAATACACGAACAGCATAAAGCTTGAAAATGTAAGGGAAATAATTGCCTGGGAAATACACACTGAAATACATAATTTTATTCTTAAGGTACAGCCAAAAACCTGTAGTTAGCTGACAAGGATTTTGGTGAAGGGTTGTATTTAACTTTGGGGGGTAAAGTTCCCCTGAAATCCAGGAAAAAGGAATTTTATTTAAAAAATACCGAAACATTTCGCGCGATATGTTAATTTTAAGCTGTTTTCACTGATATTTGACAAAAAAGGCCTAAATTCTAAATAAATTTTTGTACATGATGCATCAGCTCCCCGAAACTGAGTTCTAAATATGGCAATGCTTTGGAGCAGGTTTTATTGCGAGACAGATAACTTTGATTTTAGTGCATGTTACATAAAAATGTTTGTATGGGCTATTAAACATAAAGTGGCATGTTCGTAGTTCATAATGGAAGGAAGAGAAACAATATATAGAAGTCTTTAGGGATCTGCAGAAGGTTCTAAGAAAGACGTAAATGTAGTAAACGAAAGTAGTAAAAAGTGAAAGGCGAGGTGAAAAGTAGATAAGAATAGAAAGAGAAAGAGATAATGACCAAAGCAGAAGTTGCGGGGAAATCATGCTTGTGGCTGGATCTTGGGATAATAATCTGCAGTCATTTAAATTAAAGGAAATGATAATACTATTGTACTATTGTATAATACTCCACTAAATATACATACTCCACTAATAATCTTCAAATGATGGTAAAAAAGTGCCACACGGCATGAAAATTGATTGATTGGCGAATTGAATAGGATAGAGGAATGAAAAATTGCTATTTATGAGAAGTAAAATAGGAGCGTAAAGACGGAATTTATGTCGGTTGCACACTTTCGTTCATTGGCTTCTGGTTTATTATGGTAGATTGGTAGAGATGTGAAAGAAAGTACAACAAAGTGGGTCTTGACTTGTGTCAGTTTCACTGCAGTGTCGAGGAGGAGACATGTGAAGCGATTAGAAATGATAAGTGGAGAGAAAGGCTATCAGATGGAGTGCAAAGACTTATTTCCTGTATTATGTGTGTGCAGTCAATCCATAATAAAATCCCTAAGTATGATTTCTTAATTGAGCTCTAAGCTGCCCCACTTTCTCCAAGGATTTTTCCATTTACATATCAATTCATTTGAAATGAACTCCGGTGACATTGCACAGGAGAGTCGATTTGTGCTGAGTTGAATGAGAGGCAGACGAGAGAATGAGACTCGAGACCTGCAGTCCAACGTCGTAAAAGAGTCAGAAGGAATGGCTGTCGTTTTCACTCGAAATACACTCGTTTGAAAATGTTCTAACTAAACCATTCTTCGTCTGCGAACTTCTAGCAGCAGCTAACTGTTCTTCCTTATATACTAATCACTAATGCATACTCTATACGGAAACCAATATGCCATAGATAATTCCTTTTCCTTTACAACTTACGCAATGAAGCAAACAACCTTTAAGAAAACGGAGAGGTAATAATAGAACAAGTCTATCCCTCTCACTTAAACATATATTAAGAATTTTATATCTCCCCTATAGCCTAATTGCACTGAATGAATGGAAACCTTAAATACTCATCGTCATTTCAACCACTAAATGCAACTAGGCAGGCCGATGTACAACAAATAAATAGTTGATGTTCATTATTAAATAAATAATTGTGTACCTTATGTGATCCTACTCTAAGAGAGATTGTACTTATAAATAGTACGGAGAGCATTGTGAAAGCTGCCTCGGTCCGTCCACTACTTAGTAACACTTGCACATTTAATGCAGAGACAGAAGCACAAGGCGATGCTACAAAATTGCAATTCCATATTAGACACCAAGTACTAATTGTAACTTTAACGATATGAGCATGCACATTTTAAATGAAAGCCAGCATTTCTATTTCAGGCTTATTGTAAAATCGATAGCTTTGCAAGATGAATGAAGTCTAGCTACACACATGCAGTTGACTGTGCGGAAATAGCTGTAAACTGCTTCAACGAATTCCTGTTTCGTGTATTCAAAGCTGTGTTAGTGTGAAGGAATGTTTATCAGAGTGTAGGTACCTCGGATTTACGACGACACAGAGTTCTCCCGTTTCAATCTCACCTGTGCTTTCAAAATTCATGTCCAAACCGCAAACCTCAATAGGGCTTATGTAAATACTACACAGGACTTTGTAAGTCTGCACTCTGACTACATAAGTATTTATGTAGCACCATAATGTACTTAGTCATAGACTTTCCCGACCCACCTCCGCTAATATTTATACATCCATGACGTTAAACTAATAAAACGGATGTGATTACATGTAATTATGACAGGTTCCCTGCGTTTTCTATCTCCCGCAAGCAATTGCATTTGCCAACTTACAGAAGGGAATACACAATTTACTTTATGCATCAGCTACTTGGTTAACCATCTCGCAGCCTGTGGCTCCCACTTACACATCATGTCACGTGGACAGATAAGCTTTCTCCCACACAGATTAATCTGCCCTTTGGTCATAAATTCCTCCTACTGACTTTCTCCCCAATTGCACTAAAAATTACTCATAAACGTACAAACGCTATTCAAAATCTTGCTGGTGTTTTTCTTATCTAAAATCGATAGAACAACTCAGTCGTGGCTCGTCTATTTCCACTCCGTCTATACTTAGATAATGATTAAATCTTAATCGATTGTCTGTATTCCTTACCATCCATGACAGTAGGAAATATTTTTAGAAATAATAAATAAAAGTGTCTTATTTAAATTATCTTTTCGAAATTAGATACCGTGTCCCTGTGCATAGATCGTTGTAGATGATTTCAGGACTTTGATTAACTTATCCAAATTAGCATACCTGAGTACCCAGTTACTAAGACAAGGTCACTTATCAATAGCCTCATAGCTTGATAAGCATTAGTTACAACTCGTCGTCAGTCATTTGACATTGTTTCAACTTTCAATATGCCGACACACATTTTTATCAATATTTTGGAGATATTCCTAGTTCCTACTTATTTTTTGTTTCAACTCCTAATGCTTTCATGAAATATTTGGTAACTTACAATGAGAAACTGTTTATAAGCTTATATTGTAAAAAGAAAAGTGTACATTGGTTGTTTTGATGATACTACAGAATGTCTCTAATAAATAATGTCTATAAAGATGAAATAAAAATAATAGGTTAAAGTTGTTTCATATCTAAGTAGGAGTTGTTTTGTCGTTCTAAAAATAAATCAGAACAAGTGTGAACAGAAAAAGATGCAGAAAAAGGTTTTGGCATCTTGTATTATTCGGTATAATCCTCATAGTTGGAATCACTACTTACTCGGCCATCGCATTATCTGATGAGAATGGCGAATCTACTTAAAATTGCATGAATCTGTACATTATGAGAAAGAAGTGGACGAGAACAATTATTATGCGGAGTATTCAGGGTTCATGTACTAAAATGTAAATGTGTGACTATATAGTAGACGAGTGTAGCCATTGGGTTGAGTCTGAAACGTATGGTTGTGGGTCAAGTTTGGGAACAGGGAGACAATAACAGAAGCGAAGAAGATGATTTGGCGAGCAAATGGATATGAGGGTGTTAATAACAACAGAATGGGATAAGTTTTTGCTCATAGATGAGGAGAAAGATGAGTTGATGTGAAATATTACCAGAGCTAATAAGCAACCTAAATCCTCGTATCGTGTCTTTCTGTCCCCGAGACTCCATTTTTCTTCTCTTGTGTATGTGAGAGGAAACAATTGAAATTGGATTGGACTTGCACTGCCCTGATTCTTCTTCCAAGTGCCTTATACTTTGGCTGCCTGCCGTCAACTTTTTTCCCCATTCGTAAGATCTCTCATCTACGGCGCTACTAATATAACCAACACCCTTCATTTGGTGACGCATATAACTACAGAAGTAGGTCGTATAAGGTCTGCCCACGAAAAGTATACGTCCGAATAGGGTGGCTAATGTAATGTCCGTAAATAAATTCAATTTTGGGTTCCCCAGGAAGCCCAGCTCAACTCTTAATAGTATGTATGCGGCATAACGGTCATAGTTTTTTATGGCAGTTCAATTTTTCAAGTGCATTACTCGTTCTACAGCTATATACACCGTATTCCCAAAAATATTATTATTTAGTAGCACGCCAAATTAGCAAAATCCAACGTAATACAATTTTCAGAAACTACATCAATTAAAATGAATTTTGTTAATCAACGAATGTTTATTTGCCTGAGGTAACAGGTAACAGCCTCTTTAGTTATAAGTCATTTGTGTTGGCTACACACTCAATAATTTAGGTAGTATATATTCATTTTTATTTTAATACTCACAAAAATATTATTACCTTCACTTTTGTTCAACAGTCACGGTTTTGAGGTTTTTCCTGTCTATTATTACAAGAGAAAGACCAATATATAGCTTCCCTAAAGTACTATTTGGCAAATACATACTATACTTTCGAAATTCGATGATTTATTCCTCAGCTACAATTTTTAGGAGAAATATAGTTAAAAGGACATGGGGGTGGCATTAGTAGTCATAGATCATAGTAGTAAGTAGTAGCCATCATAAGAAGCTTTTGTCAGAATGGATTTTTCGATACTTACTTTAGGTAGTAATTATTCCCACCAGGATAGGAAATATGCCAAAATGGAGGATTGCCAATCATTGGAAGTTGCTACACATATTAAGCATATTAGCGTACAATTTTTCAAGACAACTGTACCATACTGTTACATAATATGCTGTTACATTAAGTGAACAGCAACCAAGTAAGAAATAATATGGGGATTACGGTACATAGTTGACAGTCAGCTTAGACAGAAAACTTGATACGGTAGTAGAAATGGATGGGACTAGTTGTGTGCTTAGCTGTACGTTGTTTGTGAACAGTGAGTCATTGAATCCTAATGACGAAGATAAGTCCACTTCAGGCAACTACAATTTTCCCCAAGTGAACTTCTAAGAAAGATACGTACTGTCATTGTTATTAGATCCTCCTCCCTCTATACATGTCAGTAGGTCTGCATTCTTCACTACACTTTTTTAACGGTTGGCATTACATATAACGAGGTGGCAATAAAGATAGGTAAGTGGATGTCACTGCAATTTAATACCATTGTTATTTCTGCCTGCATATAAACTGTATCTACACAAAAATCACAAAAATCACAAAAATAAATATATAAAATTAAGATTTGCCCTATTGTGTCCATGTATATGCAAATACGGTCTAAGTAAATAATATTTTGATCCACTTACTTCTCTATCGTACTTATGTATTTCCACGGAGAAAAAATTGTATGGAATTGTCCTTTTTGTAAGTGCACTTTAAAATATCAGATTCTTTAGAATTTTTTGGAATTTGAACCCTCGTGCAATCTTGTACCATGTAAATAGCTTATAGAATGTCGGACTGCCTTAAGTATTTACCTAGAATGGAGGATAGAGGACAAATGTTAGGTTCAAAGGGAGCTTGAGAATAATCTGTATAAAAATTGGCATTCGCAGAATCGCCTTACGCAGTGTAGGACCCATCAGAAAATCCTATCAACCCAAAGAAAGTCGGAGGGAAAGTCTGGAGAAAGAAGAGACATTTCCAGTTCGACTTTCTTCAATTTCGAAGTGCCTTTTCCAGAGCGTATGGCGTTAGTAGTATTTGGTAAATAGCCTGGGCTATTGCACTCTATGAAGTGGATTTCATTGTGATTGTATTCATAGGATGGGATAGTGAGAATGCTGAACAAGCTGATGCACCACAAAACAGAATGCCGAGCATTACAACATTATAACAGTTCCAGGGAATATAAATCACAATGGATGAGCGTAAGAATGAGCCGAATGAGCCCCTATAGTATCAGATCGAATTCGACACCCGAGCCGCGTTCTCACATAAGAAACTACCCAGAAGCAACTCAGAGGAAGCGGAGAGAAAAATAGCAAGTAACCACAGGAGATTTCCCACATGTCATGTCATGTCATAAGCTCAACTAGATTTTTGACTTTGACTTTTGACGCTGGAGGAAATGAATAGCTATTCCATGTCTGCCCCTATTGTTAGCCTTTTTCTCCTTTTTCCGCAATGTTGGAGAAAATAACTACGCATTACACTCTTATAGGGTTTCCTATTGGTACCGGGAAACTTATGACCTCAGATGCACGCCAGGCTAAATAGGAAACTTCCGACGATCACTTAAACAGCATGGAAAGATATTAAAAGCAAAATAATGAATGAAGGTCTCTAGGTCTGCGTGTATTGGCATATATCACACTAATCAGGTAGCCTCGCTTTTATTCATCTTAATAAATAATTTCTGGTGTATTCAAGTGATATCTCTTTAGTACATTCTCCGATAAAATCATATCAGCATTCCCCAATTGTAATCTTTCCAATTTGCTATAGAAATATGTTTTCGATTCCTAATGCGACTTTATTTCTATTTTTGTTTTGTATGAACAACTAATAAGCGAAATTATACTACTCCTTTTTGAAAAATGTATCCATAGCCTTAGAGATTATAATTTAAAAAATTCAAAGCTCCTTTGTACATGTTAGAGAAGGATCATTACCTGTTTACTAGCAATAAGGAAATACACTGTAATATCATGATGTACCCATAATGCACAATGATAGTGATGATTAATGATAATATGCATACAATACCGATATGCATATAGCATCGTATGGATGAAATGTATAGTAGAAATGTAGTTTGTTTGAATAAGAACTCTTTTATGGAAGAAGAATGAAGTACCCATGCATATTACGTCTCCCATTGCCTTTCTTGAAGTTATTTGAATGGGTTTTGGGGGGTCTCTGTTCCTGCTATAAAGCCTTGGAACGGGAAGTAAAAGAAAGCGTTGACAAGTGTCTGTTGAAGAATCTCATTAGAAATGGGATTTTCTCACGACCTAAAATGCAGCCACATGTTATTTAAGTAGAATCCTCTCTGTAGCATCCACAAACTGATATTTTCACTCAACACGGAATGTTTGGTGTAGTCGGAATATTTATGTTGATGTATATCAGACACGGACTTTCTTAACCGGGTGCGTACACACATTAACAAAAGTAGATAACACTGAAGCCTATTTGACTTTTATACCCCAGAGCAACCGCAACTACTATACACTAGATTCGGGTAAAATCCTTAGACTTTTCTATATCTTTTGTGTCGCCTTTTTTGGTGGTGAACAGTTACTTTTGATACACAGTATAGAATATAGAAACAACTAGCTAGAAAGCATAAGCACTGACCCTTGGCACAACTTACAATGTACTGTAGCGTTCCTTGTCATTTTATTCGCATGTCGTCTCTGTTGTTGCTGTTGCCAAAAACTGGAAACAAATGACAAAAATAACAAGTTCCTACCTCACATTGTGACAAGGAAAAACAGGATAAAACAAAAAGGTGATATGAAATAGAAGAGAATGGACATCAGACTGACACTGAGTGGATATGGACAAATACCATAACGCTCCTTCTGTCTGGTCATTCACAATTTCACACTTTTGATGACCAACAAGTAATAAACATCAGAAAAGTTCGAGATGGACTGAATTGCTTTAGACAAGGCCAAAAGGTAAATGGACCCTAAGCTGTCATGTTTTCCCATTCCAGTCCTCGAGGTCTTCCAAGAAGAAAAACATCTTTGGGATGCTGAGAGCAAAGGTCTGTGACAGACCTACTTATACACCATCCTATTTCAAGAGAAATCCTTCTGGTAATACCGTAAATACAGATTAAAGATACCAACAGCACTGAAATACTTAATGTCATGATTTTGATATAGATAGAAGGCCAAATTGTCAATTTATTTCAACTCTTAAGTTAAATGACTTTAAGTGTATACAGTTATAAATAACCTGTCGAAGGTACATTACATCTAGTGAAAAGTATTGCGACTGATTGAAGTAATGACAATATAAGAAGAGCTGAGAAATATTGGTTTTGAAATAACCAATATAATCATTTTTCAATCAATAATTTATGGCAGAATTACTTGTGGCGTTGCATGAGACACTTTTGAAGTTTGCAAACATGCAATAATCAGAAAATAAACTCCCATTTTTATACCACACAAAAAACTACAATTAAGTACTATTTATAATGTAGGTCTAGAATTATTTGAATTGGGTATATCAGTAGTGGCGAATCATCTCATTTTGTCTTTTAGCAAAAGGTTGTAGTAATTACTAGTGGCTTTTAATTTTGGGAATTATATTTCCTGATATAAACATGATATTCCATCTAAAGGTACTAAAATATAATGTCTTCTCTTTTTCTTTCTTTTTCATATAAACTTTTTCATTTTAAGTTTGTCAAAGACTACCTTTTTAATATATAAGACTTAAAGTAGGAAATCGTTTGCAAAAAACTAAGATTTTGCAACTTTTTAAGATTCTATTAGTATCCCAGAGATATTGAAACAGTTCTCCAGTGTTCAATTTACTCAGTGGTCATCACACTTTTTTAATGAATTCGGTCATACCTGAACTATTAAAGTACCAATGGAAAATACTATTATTTGAAATGTTAGTCAGTTGGTATAAAAAGTTGCACTTGTATGGAGATGGAAAAATTTGGGGTTTTTTGTTCAAAAGTTGCAATTTTCGCACAGTTCTATCTTTTCTGCTCCATCCATACAAGCAAGTCTAAGTTCACTGTAGTATTTGCCTATGAGCTAAAAAAAGCTACAACTTACAACAAATCTCTCTTGACTTGTGAGGTGACTACGGGCGCACTCGAAATATACATATATATACAATCATATAATACTTTTTTTAAATTTGTTACAATTGTAATGTATATATTGCAATAAAGAATCCTAATCAGATTCAACAATATTCCGCATGGGGTGTTTGAAATATTAGACAGATATGAACATGTAGATTTACGGAGAGCCAATAGACACGTGCAGCAGTATATCAAAATAATTGATCCCAGAAGAAATATGCAAAGCAAAAACTAATTATACTCTATACTGTGGAGCACTAGAATATTTGCGGTTTCATTTCCGCTCACAGCATCCTCCAATTACATTCTTGCCAAATATTTATTCATTGTTTCCCTGTGTATGGTTATAATATTGTAATAAAGGTAACCTAAAAACTTAGTTTATTGGGTTAGCATTAGTTTGTTTGAGAAATCGGGTTGAAAAGTCGTACGCATTGCGACTAGTCTTGTACTATAACAGGCAATTGTATTGATTGAATATTTTGCACATTCATGCATTGACTTTATTCATTCAAAATATACACGTGGAATTCATTCGAAAAAATACAACTCAGAAAGATGTCTGTGGAAAACATGCGAGTGGTTTTCAGGAGTATTGTGATGTATTGCCGGGCGCCGGGTATCTCATAAAATCTAGATGGAGATTTTGTGTGAAGATTCAAAGTGGTTGACAAGCTAAAAATTATTCCTCAATGGATTTACTAAGACGAGGTTATTTGAAAATATCTCTATTATCATTTACAATGCTCGAGGTCTTAAAGGAAACTATTGAGAATGGGAACATAAACCAAATAGAGGTTGAGAGGTTTTTCGGATATTTGCAAACTGGTAAAAGCATTCCTTTAGCTGATAGGCACCAGACTTGGGGTTGAGCAGAAATGCGGAGGACTAAGAGGACTATGAATATTTGGTGAATGTGTGTGAGGATAACGCGCAATTAGCTTCTTTCAGAAAAGCGTGGTAAATATGGGCATATGCGTTTATATTTATAACAGATTGGATTTTAAGGATTTCTTTGGTATAAACATAATATTATGTTTGTAAGTTATCCCTATTTGAAATGGAATATTGTACGTGGCTGTGTAGGTTAAGTACACAAAAATTTGTCATTATTTTTTGAGGTCTATGGGAACTGTAAAGAACTAGAGGGAGTCATATTTTATTATGTGTAGTTGGATTTTGGATCTAGGTCCATGAATAGTAAAGTGTTCCGCTTTCTTCTTGTATGTAGGTGATTCACGTTTCGTCTTATCTACAGTTTGAATAGACCTGACCTGGCTTTGGCTCTCATCTCCACCACGCAGCCATGCAGAGAAGAGCAAAGGAAAGGAAAAGCATTCTAGAAAGCCACTATTGAAAGATCCGACATTCAGGATTCTGCAAAATTCATGCAAATTCAAATAGTGATCTCTGTCGCTTCTTTTTTTACGTTTTCCGATTCTATTCATAGGAAGGAAACCCACACTAGTACTTATGATTAGCTCCGAGTTTTCCATGAACACAAAGTACACGAGTCAATACGGCGCTGACAACCGAACAACGGACAGCCATACACCACATTTCCCCTTTACAGCTCCAAGTTTCCCTGCGCCGGTGTGCCTACCAACGACTCATGAATATTAATATTTTTAAAGTTACTTCTACATGTGCACTAAGCTCTTCCTCACTTTCACAGACTTTCCTCCCAGATTATAATTAAAGTTTTTGTTTTAAATTATCTTGAATATTCATAATCTTCACCAAATAATTCATACTCTATATAGGTAGCTATTTACTTAGCATTATATAGCTTTTGTGTCCCTCCCTGAATGACGACCGCAAGTATTTAATTTGTAGTAGCGTCTATTAATAATTTAGAGTATGGATTACAAGTTCCATAAATCATTGTGTTAGTAGATAATTTCATATTTGAAATTGCTGAGTTCTGAAATTATAAAAGACAATGTACTTATCTGCACCATCTGTATAAATAGGCTTTTGTATTAGGAGAAGAGGTCAAGTAACAGGTGCGTTCCTTCCATTAGAACCCTTAAACAAAATTAGCCGAGTCGGGAAACAACGTTTCGAAACTTCTAGAACAGCATAACTATCTTAATTCGTAAATGAGTTGTGCCATCCCCAGTAACTTTTACCCGAGAATGGTGCAAGCCATGTAGGAGCTAAGTTTTCTTGGAGGATAGTAAATAAGTAGATTTTGCCTTTATTACTTAATGATAAAGCTTGGCTTGACAGGGCACGGGTATAATTCTCCTCACAACGATTCCGCAGTGTAGAGCTCCAAAATGCCAATCTAAAGTGTCGGAAGATCCTGAGTTATTTTCGTCCTTCCCTAAGTATGTCTCATTTGGAGCAACTAAATTCTTCCTAACTGTTCGACACCTAGTATCAGCCATTTCTAAGTAGTGTTTAATAAGTATACATACATATTATGGATCTCTAGGCTTTACTTTTGTTTACCCTAAGTGAGATAGATACTTATATGAGTCCGTGGGCGAGATACTACATCTAAGTATTAAGAGTATATGTACACAAATAGTCAATCGATATTAATTCTAATATAAGCATTCAGACAGATCCATCCTGCTATATTTGGTATTCCATTTATTACAAAAATGTATGTGTTTTGTAGATACTGTATTTCTTTCAGTAATACTTCACGAGATAAGATGTTCGAAAAGACGAAAAGTTAATACAACGCAGAAGAGAGCGAGAAAAAGTTGCGTTTTCAACTTGCAGTTTCAACTCCGACTTAGAAAGGATTTGCCATAGTCTTTGGATACTTTTGGACTCTAAATCTTTCTTCACAATTCTCCTACTCTTACTTACCTATCTACGCCCGAAAACGAAAATCGTATGAGAAATCGTATCATTCACTCAGACTCAACCAAGACAAAACTATGTACCGTTAGATAATAAAAGTTAAAAAGAAAAAACTATCCCAATGGAAACCGAACAACTCATTTCTTCTCCAGTTTAAATTTCTAGTGTAATAAAGAACTTCGCATTCGGCCTCTCCTTTCCATTAATATTGTCAGATTCAAGTTACGATACGGCAAGAGATTTCTATGAGATTTCCTACCAAAGTGACCAAAGAACACTAATCAAAAGAAGAATTCCCCACCGATATGTATGGATTTGCATTGAATGAGATTTTAAGTAGGCACTAAAATACAACCACAAAAGCACAAACTAATTCTCCACTACACAACCTCAATTTTGATCAATGCCTTGAGAATGTTGTGAACCATATTTTAGGTGAACAACCGACCGACCCACTCCAACATTTCCCCGAAACCCGTGTCTACCCGGCAAACTGTTTCCTAACTCTGTTTAGATGGGGAAGGGGCTAATACTAAGGGTTTTTGAAGTCCACTCGAGTATATCTATGATTCGTACTTTGAATCTTTTGTGTTTTCTTTCGCACATATTGCACTAAAAGGTCAGCAGATCCACCAAAGTCTGAAAACACCATTCCAAGATGTACCCATAGAATGAATACAAATATTCCTATACAATTTTTATGTAAAGTTTAACTATGTATTCCAGGTAATGGCATTCACAAACACGGAAAAAATCAAGAAATGTACAAATACAAGCGTATGTAAATTTTGTTATATAGACTTCTTGATCCTAATCAGAATGTTCTAATTTAAGAATAACAAGTACAGGCTCCCGAGGTGAAACTTACTCATCGTTCAGAAGAATTTGATCCAACCATTAACTAATGCGGATAAATTATATAATATGGAAAAGTCAAAACTTATTTATGCTTAGGTATAATTAAGTACAGAAATTACAGAATATGATGACCATGCTTCAAAAGAAAATGAGAAACTATAATATCCCTAATAGTGAA
>JABASH010004878.1:0-13117 GCA_019776445.1 Tomocerus maximus | reverse complement strand
ATAGTGTAATTGTGAATGTGGGGAGAAATTCTATCGGAGTGAACCAGGATTACTGTAGATATGTCTGGATGGATTATAATTTAGAATGTGTCAGAAGTTGTGGAAGATTCTTATGAAATATTTTTTGGAGGTTTAAACCGTGAAATAATAAAAAATGCAGAGAAATGTTCCCCCTCGATGATATTCATATGATGTTGAATTGATTGAATGGAATAGAATTTCAATAAAGTTGAGAAGACAAGATATGGAAGGAAAAGAAAATAAGAATAGGAAGGGTTGTGGATGGGTATGAAAGGGCGATGGAGAAGATAGATGGATTTATAGTGTAGGGAGAAAGAAAAGGAAAAATGTGGAGGAGGAGGAATGAAACGTTTCTTAAAAGCATTGAGCCGTATGAAAAATGGAGATCGATTGAAAGGCTTTCTTAAACGGATCTACATAGCCATCATTTGGATTGGAATTCGGGTATTCCATATGGAAATAGATGGAGACAACAGGCAGGACTTTATCGTAGTAAGTAAGTACCTACTACCTATGTGTGTATTCGTTTGTAGATGTGTTTTGAGTTAGCGAACCGAACCAGGTTGAACAGACAGAGAGACAAGAGCGAGTCTTTGTGGATTTGATATGTACTCACATCACATGGCACTAGATAACTAAACGAAAGGAGACGAAACCAAAACTTGTGCTCTTTATCCTTTCAGTAGCGTGTACACAAGAGATGTACAGATAGGTAGTCAGATAGATAGATAGATAAATAAAAGAATTTCCTCTTAGCCACAAAGAGACACTTTTTACGAGAGCAGCGCCTTTTCACACAGAAATATCGTCTCCCTTTGCCTTTTTAAATGTGCTTTCAGATATTCATGAATCTATACCTAAGCACAATTTTATATTTTATGCTATGCATGTATTTGTAAGTGAGTGTGCATTATGTTATGTTATCCTATGAATGTTATGAAACTATGTCTACCTAATATTATCTATCTCACTTTATAGTGGAGGAAAAATGCATATTTGTATTTCCATTACATTCGTCGTTCTTGTCTTGGGTTAAGCTGCCAAGAAATTTTTTATTGCTTTTTTTCGCCCTCAATTTTTATCATATTGTAATAACTGATGCATTCATAGCTGAGAGCCTTTTTGACTGACTATAGAACAAAAAAATTTATAACATAAAAAGGTTCTTCCCAAGATAAGAGAATTTCTAGTCACTCTCTCTCTCTTTTTAGAAGCACAAATTTGATTTTTTTCTCTCTTTGTATTCTGTATATCTAGTGCCGAAATATGCGTCTTGACGCCAATGACCTTTGGCTCTTTGGAAAACAAGACAAGTAGGTTTATACAAGAGCAAAGTGATGTAAAGTAATGCAAGTGAATCTATAATGGTGTGTAGTAGTGAGTAAGTATGTAGGGAAAGAAAACACAAAAGTAAAATAAACTGACAGCCTGAAGACAGAGAAGTCAAGTCTCTCTTATTTGAGAATGCTGGGTGTGTATGTAGTGGAAGGATAGAAAGTCTAAAAAGAATGAGATGAGCTGAACACAAGTAATGTGATGTGAAGTGGATTTTTGGAGAAGCGAGGCGAGGGAAATGTATCTACCTTTGTAATAAAAGAAAGTATATAGAATATCTGTGAGAGAGACAGAGATCTAGAATATATAGATAAATAGATGTAAAGAAAAGCTGTAAAATGGGAAGAGAGAGAATAAAAAGGAGTTAGTAAAATAAAGGCGTTGTGTGTAGGAACGGAAGGAGAATGGAGAAAGCTTAGAGGCAAAAGGAAAGCAAGGAGCAAAAAGGGACCGGCGGTGAAAGTGGAAAGGCGCGAATGAAAATAAAAGGCAATTTTCATGCACAGTGAAAGCTGAGGCAGCAACCAGAGTTCAGTTGACTCTTCTTGCCTTACATGGGCTTCGTTCTCCTTCACTTGACTTCCTTTGACTTTCTTTGCGGGGAAAGCCCACTGTATAACTATTTTATTTCTAGGAAATTCCCACTGTAGTGTCATGTAGTGAGTTTAGCTTTAGCTCGCTCTACAGGCTTCCTACATATCACACGAATTGTGGAAACAGGATTTTATATGTATGAGCTAGGTAGGTCTTACTACTCGCTCACTCGCCCGAACAAAATACAATGCCATGCGGCAGTGAGCCCACGACTAAGTCGTCCTCATTAGTATTCAGGAGAGAAAGCGGAAAGAGGATGTTAGGTTAAGGTTCGTTGAAGAGATGAGATGGGCGAAAATAGAATGGCCTCTCTTCTTACTTATAAACTCTCTAAACTCAAATGGAAACCAATGATATGATATTCCTACATACACAACTATAAAATTATTAAAAATACTCCAGCCAAATTCTACTAACTTACTCCTAATAATTTTATAATTATCTTTTCAGAAACGGTTAGCCTCTTTCNCAGAAAACAAAACAAGTTTATTTCTAATGGAAAAGGACTTTAGTATGTCGCTTGCCAAAATAAATATAGTAGGGATTTAGAGCGAGGATTTACTTACTACGGCTACTATTTGGTAAATATTACAAAATGAGCCTGTATAGTGACTCTATATAGATATAAAGTATATACTATAGATACATAATGTATACTTATATGTATTATATGAAGTATTCAGTGGTAGTGAAAGTACTAGTGCTATGTTGTTTTATGTTATGATGTAAAATGATAGTTGGTGTCTTGGCAGTGAAAGCGGGTGTGTTACCGCAGTGGATGCTAGAGCAATATAATTTTAGTAGTAGGTTATGTTATGCATATGTAATACAATATGATGGGATTCCCTATTTTAGAAATGGAGAAATAGAGAACAGTAGCAGCCAAACTGTTTATTTCATCTGATAAAGAGCCGGAGTCGGAAATGTGGGAATAAATGTAAATGGGATGGCAATGGGAAAGTGTTGGAGGCGGGAGAGTCAGTTGGATGTGGAAACACCAACGAGCTCAGAAATGATGGGACGGAAAAAGGGAAATGTGTCTGGTTTTGGTTTCAATGGGTTATAGCTTTACACTTTATTTTATATCTCTCTAATGTAAAATACCTAGGCTATAGGGTTGGCAATTAATTTACAGCTTCTGGAGAAAGGAGGACCCTTTGGGTCCCTCTTTCCCTCTAGATATGTTGTGTTTATAGTTTGTGAAGCCGCACTCTTTTGCTGCCTTTATAGATGCTATACCCTAATATATATTTATGCGGATGTTCCAGAATTTACTAAGGCTGTCATAAAAGAAAAGATTTCCGGAATTTCGTTCACCTTAAATGATGTGAATGGTATCTCTATGTTGGTAGTGAAAGGAAATAAGAGAAAGCAAGTTGCGGCTTTCGCTTTGAATAGGAATATGAATACATATTGTCTGTTTAAGTGTAAGTAGGTGGCTCCCTCAATCTATCTCCCTCTCTAAACTCCCGTAATGAATGTATTTATGTAGGCTGAAGACTTTCTCTCCGTCTGACACCCGGCTTTCTGCTTTAGTACACTATCTTTATGTTTATTTATAGTGCCTAAGCATTTGTCTGTATTATCACTTTTCTAAGCCAAAGTTTATCTTACGTGGAAATATAAGAAATACACCGCCCTATAAATAATATACCTTATACCCACTCCCTAATAAACCAAAGTTATAGAAAATGGGAACTCTTGTGAGTTAATGGTTGTTTGTGGTTTTCCGGATTTTACAGAGGAATTCCCTCTCGCCAAGTGATCGAGACAAGTTTCGACCGAGAAGCAGCCCCGAGTCGGAACCCAAACGGCCCAAAAGAGAGGAAAAGCATGAGGTAAGCACTTTGTTCACTTTATTTTCATTTTATTTTCACCGTTAACACTAAAAACAACAAATTCAACTCAAAAAGTTACATTTGCCATCTCCGTTACTGTCTGTACAACTTGGTCCTCTAAACATATCGTTGTCTGTCTATTTTTATATATTCTCACTTTCTCTTAACATATATAACTATTTTATCTATCCCTGGAAAATATATAACTACGTTGTATATTTATTCTTTACTGTAGTATGTTCTATAAAACCGATAAATGTAAATCGTTGATAAAACCTTGAGAAAATTGCGCTTTCAATCTGCTTATCTCAAAGTTGCGGTCATTAAGCAATCTCTAGAACAATTTCTAGCTAAAAGTATGATATCCGTCAGCACTTTCGGTTCTAATTCTCAAAAAATTCCATAAAAGAAATATGCAGATCACTTTGATACACCAATAATTTGGAGACAGAAACAACGCTTGAGACGTGCATTAAGATGTTGACATAAATTAGTGTTACAAAGTGCATAGACATTGGAGGGCAAATGTTGCTCTACTTTTCGGTGTCTGTGTCATGGGGGAAAGAAACGAGAAAATAAACTGTAGTATCGTGTAGCGTATGTAACAATGAGATATATTAGGGGACAAGAAAGTAGAAACAATTTATGAAGACAGGAAATGCCGCAGAGGCAGTGTTGTAGGCGGACGTTTCTTTGCTTTCTCTCAAACAAATTGCCCTTTAGCGATGAGAAGACTTGAGTGGAATGGCCAACATTCTATGTTATCTACTACATATTTACTACTCACTACCAAAGTGAATTGCTTTTCCTTTCCTTCAGTCACTCTCCCTACAGCAATTTTTTTATATCTATATCAAGTGAGTTTTACTACGTGGAGATAGAAGGATACATTAATTTAGCGTTTGCCTCATCTCCCCATATAGTTGAGTACACAAAAAAATAGTCTAAACATTTGATTTACAGCAACGCAAACAATTTTAGACAATAAAGATTTTTTTGTAATTACAATATTTTTTGTGCAGCCTGGGATTGGAATGAAGTGGCTCAATTAACGAATAACATTTCGCTATTTTATGTCAGATACTCTGTATCTGTGTGCATTCATCTACGAGAGAACATTAAATTACATTCTACAACAACACAGTAAACACAATTTATTTCATTTTGGCATCTCTCCCAATTCCACACATTTATTTGTCGGAAAATTGAGTGGAAACTTTTCTCAAATTGCTTCTATGCTAAGTGTAACTTTGAAGAAAAGAAGGAAATGGAAGTTTTAAGATGCCTACGTAACAAGTGTAAACACACATAATGTTTGCACAATAGAATTCCATTTATATTTAGCATGTCTTTGTTTACATGACTCTTTTGTGCTCTTGTAACTATCATGAGCAAATAAAACCATATAAGTTTCACACATAAACCGCAAATATGATTTACTCGAATAGCTTCTCAAAGCTGAAAAGAAACACGGACATATCACGTCAATTTCATCTGATAACTACTCAAATAAGCGGAACAAGACCACCAAGTAATTGTCTACGCTACCCAGACAAATAAAACTGTAGAAAACCAAACGCTATACCTAAATATTTTTAGGTACCTAATGATACTAATGATATCTCAATTAATAGTATGGTTCTTATAACTGTGCTAAGACATTGCTACCATTTCTTGCACGTTCACGTTAAAATGAGAATGCAATTTTATGCCAGCCAATGTAGTATATGTACTTCGACACACATTTTTTGTCTCATTTGTATGTAGATCTCTTTTCATTAAGAAACAATAGAAAGAGCTCTTGCTTTGTTGTAGTGATAATATATTCATCCGTGGCCTAATAGTATATCTATGTGAAGTAGATGCAATTCTACATATGAAATAGTGGTGTGCGGCAAATTCTTCGAAAGTCGTTTGTTCGAATGTTTGTTCCAATTCCAATGCAAAAACAATTTGTTCGAATACCGAATGCAAAAACAAATGTTCGAATACCCAATTCAAAATGTTCGAATGCCAATTTGTTAGACAGACTTCATGTCTAAACCTTCCATTGCAACAGAATCACTTATGCTATTGCAGTATCGAAGCTACTGCGTTGGATAGCATACCTGACTACACTTAGAAGCATAAAACATTAACAAAGTCTTGATAATTTCCATTTACTTCATTGCATTCGATATTCGAACATTCTGCTTTACCATTCTACCAATTTGCATTCGGTATTCGAACATTTGTTTTTGCAATTTTATCAAAATGTATTCTATCTAATTTTGCCCTAAAAACACCATTCGAACAAACGACTTTCGAAGAATTAACCTACAACCAAAATAGGTATACGAAAATGACTCGTAACTTTTGAAACTGTACTAATGCAGTGGAATAATTATTATTCCAAGGAAAAAGAAGTAATCACGTAATTTATGGAACAGACGGAGGAATAAGTATTACTTGTATTTAGTATGTAGATCAAGGTAAATGTAGTTGGTACGTCTCATGCATAACTATTTAAGTATGTATTTATGCGTGACAGTATGTGTTTACACATAAAATTTTGCCCTAGTCCCATATTGCTGCAGTTGGGCGAGGTAATAAATTCAGAAAGCATTTCAGTCTTCAACTCAATTAAAACTTTATTGTAAATGACAAGATATTGTTGGAGCAGGTCTTTTACAGCTATCGATAAATAATTAACCCTGTGTATTAGAGTTGTCGCTGGTCGGAGTGTATAATATTTTATAGATATACTAGACTAGACATAGAGATATAGGTGTGAGATATCTATATGTGTTGGAGGAGGAGGCACTAAATAAGTAGCAAGAGAGAAGGCGAGAGCAGGAGCGATAAAGTTAATTTGAAAGTTGGGTTTCCTATTGAATTTCTTTATGCATAATATAATGTATTTTTGTAGGTAAATTTTCATTGGGTCGTATTTACATGGAATGGGTATAAATACTACGCAGTTATATAGAAGAGACTGGTTGACTACATGAAAACCAAATTACTTTCTTTGAAGATAAGCAATTCAATTTTGCTTTATAAAGGAACTCCTTTGTGCACTTGTCATGTAAGCACATAACTTGACTTCGACTTGAGTGATATTGCAATCATAACTTATTCCATGATTCAAAAGCTATACAATTACCGTTTCTCTCTCGTGCAAAATTAAGTTAGCGTCTTCTTCTCAACCAGATAGGTTTATTGCATTTCTTTTTGCAGTCGTAAATTGAGTTTTTCACTGATCACTTAGGTATACTCTCGGTCTAGCTAATGCGTCGATGGAGGTGAGCATACGCAGGTTATTATGTCTTCAGACATCCCTAATGGAGAATGCCGAGCTCATAATTAAGACAGAATTAATTTCTTTCAAGCCCATAAAATTTTCATTTCTTCGCCCTTATCTTGAATCGACCTACTAAATGAGAAACAAGTTCTAATTTAATCGCGCATTGATTTGCATGTTTATATAAAGACGTGTCCATATACGTAGAGTTTGTGTTTTAATTTGGATAAACATATTAAGGAAAGAAACTACTTGCTTACATAATAAACATCGCCTCCAAAGGTTGTATATTAAATTTTCTAATGTTGATACAAGAAAAAATAATGAGAAAAACCCAGTTGTATTCATAAAGAAGGAAAAAGAGCAGATGTGATGGAGAAAACACCCAAACAAATCGCTCTGTGAAATAGTGCCGTGTGTGCACTTTTATTTACTACACAGGTAAAATCTATCCAAAGCTCTGCTAAACGTTTGTCAGAGTATAAGGATTGAATTTAAATCTCTATAGGACAGGAAAGAGGAGATAGGATGCAATGCATTATTCATAACACACGCAGTTATTTTCACGTTCCCTTTGCCTTTTCCGAGGAGGCAGAGTTGTTTATGAACAGAATAAACTAACCGGAATCTCTCCTGATATTAGTTCCATCTTGCATGCCAGCCTGCCTGCAACTTACAACACTTGTGTGTGGTCTTCCTATGGCTTTACATGAAATTTAATTTGTGAAATACATATGCTAGTGGGATTTTTAACCTGACCTCCATGTACTCATCCACTCCAACAATCCTAATACCATCTTCCTACTAATAACTATGCAATGCAGACCCAATCTAATATATTACATTAACTATCCATTAAATTATTATAATATAACCTTACTCCCATGATAAAACTCATAACAAGAGCAAACTAATCTTCTTTTTACTCCTTTCCTTACCAAACACACCACTTCATACATTTAATACTACCATTCCAGATCTACACGTTTAATTATGCCTCAAGGAAAACACATAGACACACTAAGACGCTATCATCATCCATGATGTAATAATTTACTCATTTTATATCTCAAACCGAAATGTCTGTATTCAGAGTGACTCTCTTGTAATAAAGTATTTGATTTCAACATTCTTGTCGTGCACTATTGGAGGAATTAAATTACACACCTAACATATGGTATTCTACATGCTGCACATATCTTTTAAGCCCACGTAAAATTTTTGCAGCTATGTCTATTTAACTTCATGCAAAGCTTAAATAGGTGGAGAGTTCTCGAAGAAAAATTTGAATCTCATTCAGAAAACGTTGTATTAGTAGATTTAAGTTCTTTCGTACGGTATTATTACCGATGCACATGCATTAAGGATTATCAATCTAAAAATAATCTAATAATTCAATCTTAACCCTTCCTACTAAGTAAAGTGTCGGCAAAATAGTAAAAAAGAAGTTATTGCTATAAATTGGAGATAATTTGCAGACACACAGAGTGTTGTTGATTTTTACCTTGTTTGGTTTACTATGTGGGAGAGTATACGTGCATGAATAAAGTAATAACACAGGAAGATTTTTGTAAATTGTGAAAAAAGAGTGTTTAATGGTTAATGATTAGGTAGTTGAACGTACGTGTGTGTTTCTCTTAATGGGGGATGAAGATGGATAAAGCATGTCTGGTAAATGCAATAATAGTGTAATCTAAGGACACAGGTGACCAGACAACTCACATTCTGCACATGGTAGGCCGAAGCATCAAACAACAAATTCTACACTCTCACAATCTACTACTTTAATTAACAAGCGTAGTAAAAAATATTTAAAAGAATTCTGGCCATTCGACCTGTTCTGTACTTTATTGAAATCTACTCATTATAATTTTTCCAAGAAAAAGTTAACACAGGCACGTAGGAGAATTTTATTTGTGTATTGGTGTGAGATGGACGTATTTATACAGAGAGTATGCTGGGTTGGGTTTGTTGCGCTAAGTTGAGTATAACATGACAAGTTCCCTTTGTGGCTTGACAAGAGCTGAGATGAATGTTGCGTATTAATTCTTGTGATTTTTATTTGTCTGGCAGAGTGATGGAGAGAAGAGCGATCAAGATCTCGTCGTTGATGATACTAATGATGTAAGTTTTTATTTTGGTCCACTTTCTTCTATTTTCTTGTATTCCTGCTAAATTACAAGCGCGATGGTGAATGGAAAGAGTTTTCGTGTTGATTCAAAATGTTTATTCAAAAGCAGTCATAAAAATAGAGTATAATTACAGTCTGGATATAAGACTAGGGTATACTAAGTAATAGTAGAGTCGGATTTCTTTTAATTCAACACTGGGACTGAAATAATTAAGTAGTAGTGTGTATCTATGTGAGGAAGACACGTAGTAGTAGCAAGTACCTGTAAAAACGGTCTAAAGTGAATGTGTCTGTATAATAATTATGTATTAGATGATGAAAGAGAGCATAGGAGGGTTCTGTGTCTGATCTGATCGTCAGTTCGCTAATGTCTTAGGAACAAATGGAGTGAATGATATCATGAGAGCTCATCTCAATTCTCAGCTAGACCATTAGGATTTACAATTACGACTATTAAGTATTAAAGGATAATAGGTAGGCAAAGCACGACTGCGAGAGCAATTCAATTGAGTATTCAGTGAAGCGGATCCAGTTTTTATGTTATTTCCAGTTTAGCTAGTTTTTTCCAGCCTCCCTCGTCAAGACAGTCAGTCAGAACAAAACAGAACAAGTCAACTGGCTGGACTTGCAAGTAAAGTGATTCAGCTTCATGTCGGGTCCAGTCATTCCGTCCTGTTTTGTCGGTTTTTCTCTCCTTAACTCCTTTTTTACAGGATTTTTTTGTCCTCTCCCCTAATGCTCTCTGTTCAGTTATGCTTTACATTTATTTATTTCTCAGACGAGTCGAGTCGTCGAGACCTTTGACTATATATTTACCTTCATGTTGATAGTGCCGAGATAAAACTCATAGAATAGAATACAACATTTAACAACAAAACTCTTCTGTAGGATAATAGTCCGTTGTGTGGTGGTGTCTGTGTTGAGATTGAACTCAACTTTGCATTTACATTACTTACATCCAGATTGAGATAGATAGAGAGTTTGTAGGCGACAGGATCTATAGGATATAATATATAGATACATAATACACATAATACATAAGTAATAGTAGGTGGCTGTCTCTCCTACTATCACTTGCTAAATGCTACACACTAATATAAAGTGATAGAGAGGATATTATAGTTAACAGAGCTCTGTAAGTACACGGGTAGTAAATTAATGTTTGTAGCATTGTAATGTTATGTAGGGGCTTATGTCTTTTGTTGTTGTACGTGTTAATTTATTGAGTAATTAAAGGAGGGCTGAATGCTTTACGATGAGGTGGTTCGTGAGTTAATTACCTACTTACTCACTTACGTAACAGTCCTGTTCTCCTCCATGTCCTGTCCTATCTTGATATATGTGGCCCATACCTGCTTAAATGCATATTCCTTTTTATTTATATAACTATATAAGCAATATAATTTAAGGAATATAATTGCATAGAGAGAATAATCATGCTAATGCAGTTTATTTGGATCGTTTGGATTACTAGGACCCGCTGACCCCGCCTAATGGAACAGTTTCACCCCGAGAGAATGGCATTGACAAGCTCCCTTCCAAGAAAGATCATGTGCCGCCACATAGGTAAGGTTATCTAATGGAGTGGATAGGCATTTGAATCTCCTTTACACAAATTAATTGCCTTTTTCATACATTTACAATTCTCTGTGGCTCGAGATTGAGTCAACTGCAAGTTTCGCTGGGCTACAAGTGCAAGTAGGACTAAGATACATATAAATATCTGTTCTGCACTCCCGTACAATTAAATACATGAAAGCAGAGCCCCTTTTATGATTTTAATGACCTGGCATCTCCTTTCGTGTTTTACATGCTAAAGTGAAAGACTAGTAGTTCAGCTACGGGTAATTAGTCTCCCTTTGTACTCACTAGCCCATTTTAATTAATGCTTTTCCTTCATATCAACAACACAGCACTGTTTCCTTTAAATCTACACTCGAAAAATCTTTATTCTTTTGTTTAACAAGTTTATATCGGCACTTTATATTTTATACTCAGCTCCCAACAACCCGTCTGAACACTACTCTGAACACTCATGTGAAAATGTTACATTTTTTGCGCTGCGTTCGCTTAGAACGAGATTCAATCATGGTTTCGTTTAATGGCTTAACATGTGACTGTAAAACAAAAACAAATACAATAAGTTAATACATACTTAGCTACGTGATGTGTAAACGTTCATTATATTTTATAGCCAAAGCACTTAGCCCTACTATATCAGGTATATGTGCTTTAGATCACAATGGCATTATGCTGTGCTGTGATGAATAATTCTGTGAAGGGAGCTGCCTACTATACATAAACCTTTGAATTCCCAAACAATGAGAATTTCTTCAGAATGGAAATCACGGAGCATGTCCTTTTGAAATGAGTAGTTAATAGTAGGTTTGAAGAGGGCAATTAACTGTGTAAAGTCCTGGGACCTGTTCATTCATATGCATATTTGCATTTAATAGACATTGTATGTATGTACATCATGCAATGCCAAGTTTTTTCCAGACAGATGATGAATGATGGCTGTGTAATTAATTTATGTACTTTTAATAACGTAACGCAGTCCGAGAAGCGGCGGCTCCTCCAATTCCAGCACACCGTCGACAAACAAAAAAGACGACAAACCATCAACTCCTACGGGTAAATCCACAACCCCTAACTCAGGATCACATAGCAGTTCGTCCAGCATTAAACCTGTGGCCAGAACTACACCTCTTGGTAATTTCCATTGTTAACGCATGCCATTTCTATCGATTTTGTATGAAAAGGTAATAATAATCTTGTTCTGCTCTGTTTTCAGATCTTTTGCATTTTCCAGGGCCGAATCCTGCCTACCTTCACAATAGCATCAGCCCTGCTCTTAACAATTACCCAAGACCTCCTTTGGTAATTAAATTAATTGATCTTGCATTTCAACACAGAAAATAATACATAATTATAAAATGTTAAAAATATTACTTCAGGTTGGTTATGATCCTCATTCGGCCATGCGAGGAGCTCTTGGACCAGGAGGTCTCGCTGGAATTCCAGGAGGCAAACCGTAAGTCTCAATATCTAAACTTTGAAACATTTTTTAATTTGAGTAATTCATGGAATATTGTATTTTATTTCAGAGCGTACTCGTTCCACGTGTCGGCAGATGGTCAGATGCAACCGGTGCCATTTCCTCCGGACGCTCTAGTGGGTCCAGGGATTCCCCGACATGCCCGGCAAATCAACACACTGTCTCATGGCGAAGTGGTCTGTGCCGTGACGATCAGTAATCCGACCAAATACGTGTACACCGGAGGCAAAGGCTGCGTCAAAGTTTGGGACATCAGTCAACCGGGCACCAAGAGTCCCGTGTCTCAATTAGATTGTTTGCAGAGAGATAATTATATCCGCTCAGTCAAACTTTTACCCGATGGTCGGACTCTTATCGTTGGTGGGGAAGCGTCTACGCTGTCCATTTGGGACTTAGCCAGCCCAACTCCAAGGATTAAGGCTGAGCTCACTTCTTCCGCACCCGCCTGCTACGCTTTGGCTATCTCCCCCGACTCTAAAGTACGGTCATTTATATAACTGTCTTTTCAAACTATGCCACATTCTTTACCTTGAGAATCAATTGTGCCCGGTCGGAAGGTACTCTGAAAAATGAAGGAATTCACTTGGAATAATTTGTGATGTTTGTCCATTCAGGTATGTTTCAGCTGTTGCAGTGACGGAAATATTGCAGTGTGGGATTTACACAACCAGACTCTTGTGCGACAATTCCAAGGACATACTGATGGAGCTTCTTGCATTGACATCTCAGCCGATGGCAGCAAATTATGGACTGGAGGACTGGACAATACAGTTCGCTCATGGGATCTCAGGGAAGGACGTCAGTTGCAACAACACGACTTCAGCTCACAGATATTTTCCTTGGGCTACTGTCCTAGTGGA
>JABASH010004877.1:0-13118 GCA_019776445.1 Tomocerus maximus | reverse complement strand
CGGTAACATCTGTGTTTTGCAATTGCGACATCCGTGGATTACTGTCTTATAACCATGATTGAGTCAAACGGAATCCAAAAATAAATAGGTTTTCCCATTTTCAAGCTCTAATGCAACTGTAAAGATTTTTCCCACAAATTTCCTCGGCTCTCTCGGTCTAAAACTTTGTAGTTGGAATAACCACTTACGATAAAGTGCAAATCATCACAATATTTTGTTTTATTCATGCCAATCACCAGTATCTTCTCTGAATTAAATTAAATATTGTCAAGATTTGTATTGTCCAAAGGGATGATTTGAATTTCATTGTTTCTTTCCGCAAACTTTATTCCAACTATTTCTAAACTAATCGTATTTGATTACTTAGTCTGTAATGGATGCATTATCAAAATGTATTGTCCAATGCCAATTTGTTGGGGAGTTTGCTTAAGACTTCAAGAATGGTACAGTATAGTCAAATAAATCATCCCTCAGACTATGGGCTATAGAATTATAGTTCTAAATATACCCTGGTAAGTTTCAACAAACGAATCCGCTGATTTCTCCGAAGTTTATGTATATTAATCGGATATGACTCGGTATAAGTACGTAAATATATTTTTCGTGTGTGTTGTATATTTGTAGGATAAGGGGCTGAAAATCTATTAGTTAGGGCCAAGATTCCAGGGAAAACTTTTCTTTCCTAATTTTCATTGTTATTTTGTATTATTATGTAGAGCTGAACTCTTTTTACGGAGTCTACTTAAAAGTGGTAACTCCTTGGGGGATTCTAAGGAAAGTCTCTAATTGACTCTTTCATTTTCACCGACTGCTTTGAGTAAAAGCCTTTTTAAACATTGCTCTGTTCCTAATTTGGTATGCCGCAGAGATTTGCTGTCCTCTTTTCATAGCCTGACTTTCTGATGCCTTTAACAAATGGAAACTCTGGGTAGCTTATTGGAAGTTTTACTTTTCATTAGAGAGACATGTCCTTTTCTTATACATAATAAATAATCCGCAGAGATTTATAAGACTGAAAGCGATTAACATCAACTTTATTGCCCAACCCAAAGACTCTGCCAGAGAAAAAGACTTTCGTCCTTGTCATTATTAAAACTGCCAAATAATCTCGTTAGCGACTTAGTTAGCGGGTTGTACTATGCATATTTAGTTATGGCACATATCAACGGAATAAGACAATAGAACTTCGTATAACCTTTAAACCTATAGTTCGTGGACGAATCTCTGATCAAATGATATTACCAGACAAAGTCAAAGCCAAAGCGTTATCTATTGATTATCGATTTGGTACACGTAACTTCACTCTGTTTGCTTCTTACAGACCAGGCCACTGACGACCGCAGCCACCACATCAGACCAAAACACAATGCAATCTAATATGTAGTTAATATAAAGGGAGACCCAGATCCTATTGGCGAACAGAACACAAAAAATTGTATGCAGAAAGAGCAGTGTGAATCAGAGGAAAGAACTCTAAACTGAAAGGCAGAGAAAATGCTGAAGAATCTCAAGAGAAAACCGAGAACTTCAACGATATGTACTTCTTCGCAGGCAAAATATACACCCAAGCTTATTTCTAAGAAGGAAGATATTATATCATTCAATTATATATTTTTAGCATTTTCCAGGAAGAAAATAAAAAACCAATGACAAAGTAATGCTCTTAATAATTATTGAATAGTGTGGCAATCAGAATCGGAAATTAAGAAACATACCCAGGAGGATACCTTTTTCATAAATATTTCCATCGTTTGGGCTTATCAGCTTAATGTATCCCGGAAAAAAATCATAAAAATCTTAAAAAACTGAAAACCATTACCTTATCAGAAGATTTATTTTGTCGTGAGTATCTACGACGAAATCAAAACCATTAGATTCGACGAAAGTAAAATTTTGTAATAGTTTTTGCGCTAAAATTGGTTTTCTAGGCGGGTATTTGTGTGTGCAATTAGTAAACCCCCAGTTAATGGTTGTGACAGAAGCAAATATACTAGCTGAAGATAGGGAGTGAAAGCACCTCTCTGTAGAAAGGCTTCTTGGAATCTTTCCAATGTCTTTCAAGAAGGAAATACTACATAAAGGATGCTTTCCCGTTTCGTTTGTCTCATCTTACTACGGTTTTGTTAGGTCTTCTGCTTAGTCCATCTTAACCATATAGTTTCCATAAGTGGAGTCACAGTAGTATAGTGTGGTGAATGGTTTTCTAAGATGGTTGGGTATGTCCACCTACTAAGAGAAGGTTTAAAGAACTTCCCTTGAGACTAGATTCCTCCTCTCCGACTCTTTACCCGAGAACAGAGCAATAATTCTATGAATTTTGTCAGCAAAGGAACTGCTGCCAAAACAAATTATTTCCACTTTGGTTGTGTGTAGTCGGAGAGAGCAGAGGATCAGAACAGAATAGTCTGGACACACTTCACTGGATTCTAATGTTCGATTTAACACACATCGAAAGATTTCACATCAGCAATCCAGCATCGATTTAATGGTTCTGAAAGCTGCTAGAGATCCTTTTATCCTTACGCTTTGTAAGTAAATATCTCACTGTGTATATTTTAACGGTTCTGTTTGCCTTGGCTCTGCTTACAAACCGGAGGAGGAGAAAAGCTTAGGCAGAAAATTCATCCATCATACCACATCTAATACAAAACACAAGAAAAGACTGACTGACGGAACAAAATCAAAGCTATACAGTATTAGTTAATGCTTATAAGCTTTCTTAGGAAACAGTGATTTGACATGATGCGATATCACGCATGATTAATATCTCGCATGACCGTTCCCCCAATGTGATTATACTTCTATCCTCCGAATTATTTTGTGACGGAATTACGATTAGTGTAGTTAATTACAGAATGCATAGACTTCTATTCGTAAATGAACATTTGATTTTCTGCGATGATCTTTATTTTCCTTTCGTTTTCTTCTTTTGAAATCTTTTCTTTGTCTTCCTTTACAAGTTTTCTCCTAATTATCCATTGCATCGGAATTATCCGTGGAAAGTTTTCTCAACAAAGTAACGAATCATCCGAACAGCTTTTGTTACGATTACTATTGTACCGTATGGATTTGAGGTATGCTTGGAGCTATTGTATGAATATTGGCTCAGATGGATGTTGGACGGGAGAAGGTTTGTTACAGATCACTCTCGAACATAATACGTAAATAGTTTCCTTCAATAAAATATTCAAAGAGGGAAACCCCAAAGGGTAGTACTTACTTTCCATGGGCATTAGAATTGCAGATTGAAGTGGAGCAAGCGAACGTCTGTGTTCACTATGAGTATCTGCTACCAATGCTAATAAACTCCTATGGACCTGAGATGCTTTCTGATGCTCCATTTCTCATCATCCTGTCGAAACAGAGCTTAGTTTAATAGGAAAATGCAAATTGGTACATCATACTAGGACTAGCTACTAAATAATACCATATAGTAAACACAGTACCCGGAGAAATGATAACATTCCTCGAGCAAGTAACGTTATCTGAAGGATTGGGTTGGATTGAATGATAGAAATAGACCGAAGTAGACATGGCATGGACTGGCATGTCTGATAAGAGATGTGATAAAGATATGGCTAAGAGGAAAATGGGAAAAGAAGCCATGAAATGAAAAGGTGAGACGGTTTGCTTGGAATCTCTAGCTGATCCTTTCTTATTATGTACATAACGTAGGTACTTTGGTATGTAATATTTCTGTACCGAGTTTATGTCCCTAGATATAATGATATCTATATTACACACAGCCTAAGAGATTTACTACAAAAGGTACACACCAAAAAGCAGAGGAAATTGTGGTTCCACAAAATGCCAGAAGAAAATTGCACACTGTGGTTTTCTATCCCGTGTATATGCTCTTCAGAATAATGTTCTTACTTTTTTCGTCTATAAGAATATGGAGATAAGATGGCCAGTCGTAATATTCACTCTCTCTTAACAACTCAACCCCTATACCTTAGTTTCATCTCCCTAAAGAACCTTTTATCGGCTCATGAATTCCTACCTCCTTGAAATCTTCTCTTGAATTTAAATTCCCAATGTTGAATGTGCATATATATTTTGTTATACTACGCATAGATTTAATGTAGCTACAAGAAAATCTCGGTAGAATCATATCAGTCCACAATGCACACTCACTCTTTTTTTTCTTTATAGCTAGTCACATTCATATTTTTTCAAATAATATAACTATATAATCCTTGTAGCCGTTGAATCCACGTTTAAGTGCCTTTTTGACAGTCGAAAAGCTATAAAAAGGAAAAGGAAGAAATTGACTTGATTTACCACTGCATTGTTAGTTTCCCCGCTTTATGGCTTTCGTTTTATGTTTTGACAGCTTGTTAGTTTTCAACTCACTTCTCTAAGCCCTGGTTAACAAATAGTAACACCAAATAATACACGTTTTCTGACACCATATTAATATTCCTCAGATTTTCAGACAAAATTGACTCGACATTTTCCTAATTTTACAAGGTTTGCCCAAGAGTATACCACAAAATGGAAAGAAATTTTTCCTTATGTTGTTACTTTGTAGATCAGGTACAATTTTCTCCGAGAAAGTCAGATTAAGTTAAAAATGCTTTACCAGAAACTGTAATATTCACCATTTTCGGAAGCCCATTCTTTTGATCTTCGTCACCGTCACGGGAAAATGAAAATTGAGGTATTTTGCTAATTTTACAATTTTTTAAAGCATTTTACAGTATTTGGTCAAGAGATATGATTAAATGGAAGGAAACATCTGTTTTGTAGTTTGTAGGACAACTTTCTCCGGGAAAGTCAGATTAGATTACTAAAGATTGTTGGGAATTCTAATATGCGCCGTTTTCGTAATAGTATTACTTAGAATGAGGAAATCAAATGTATGTTCTTGAAGATAAATTAAATTGTGAGATAAATGGTAGAACTGGTAATGATTGGAAGATAAACTGGTGGACGTAATAATAATGTCAAGAGCAGTTTTCCTACAGATTAGTCAGCAAATGAGATGATATTCGTCTTGTGCAGTTGCGAATGAGATAGGATGAGACAAGACAAACTAGAATGCAAACACAGGGTGCGATATTATTAACTAATCAGAAACCAAGAGCATAAATTGAGTCTGGATTGTTGTTTATGTTATACCATCCGGGGATATGGGGAGGAGGATTGCAAGCTAATACTCATGAATAAATTAATGCTGTATTCCTAATGAGCTGGAAGTGGGCCAGGACAGCACAGCTTGCACGACTTGGCCCACTGGGACTAATTTACTACTACATATTTCACAAATTATTCTGTGTGGTTTACTTCCCGGCTTGCTTGGCACGACGGCTATCTTTCCACTCTTTGGTTTCACGATACAATTCTCTAGGTTTTACTTTCCTCCTGGACTTTATTCTCTCCGAATTCAGTTCTTATGTCACTCTGCCATAATTTAAAATGCTTTCCCAATTCCACCGCTCTGCACGATGGAATTTAAACTTAATAACCCTGCTTTACTCATTAAGCTTTTGTTAAACATTCTACGAACTTTGACATTTCATTTTAAGTAAGCTACAGTAGTTGATAATCCCCTTCATTTAGATTTGCTAATCTTAATTACAATTTAATTGCCGTTGCTACTACATACTATACCACACAACATTGCTATGCCACATATCTATATCAAAGCTGGGGAACATTTCTATACAGAATATATAGCCAAGGGTGGGTTATCTTGATATTCTACGCGAAACATTTTTCTAGAAAATCTTCGATAAAAATCTAGTTTCTGGATTCGTGGGTCTGAAAGATCTGCAAAATAATTACCAATGCATGCGATAGTGTTGGGAGACACCCTTGTCATGAAAAATATTGTACGATGAAAACTTGTTTTGAATTTTGAATAAAGTTTGAATCGTTTTAAATAAAGTAAAATCATGCTTGACTTTGTGGAATACTGGCAAAGAATACTTCAATAAGTTAGTTGCGTTTATTTCTCAAAAATAAAGCATTAAAGACAGAAGATATGGATATTTTAGCTCCACAGAAAAATATATATTTAAAAAATTCCTCCGTTCCAGCCCCATCCCCCTCGGAGAGCACCCCATCCCCAGCCATTGAGTGGCAAAGGAGCACCCCAACCAGCCTGCGATAGAAATAAAACAATTTAGAATTCTCATTTCATTGAAAAAATTAATTTATAACTGGAATTGTCTGTGCTTACCACGAATGGATAAGCAGGTCTGTTATATAAGCCTCCCCAGCCATTGTAACCAAGTCCCCAACCGCCTCTAGGAAAGCCGAAACTTCCGAAACCCCATCCTCCTGAAAATTTTAATTTGCAATCTTTACTCGTGTTTAAGGATATTAAATTAGTGTTTGTGTAACAAACGCTTCAAAAGTTGCGACACTACAATAATCAGAGTTGCACAAACCTGCAGCAGTTTGTAGATCGTCAGCAACTTCCTTTTTTGCTACCACTGCATCTTTCTTTTTGTCGGAGTCGGTTATTTCAGTCTTTGGAGCAGTAGGGGCTTCAGCTTCGGCAGCATAAGAAATGGCAAGAAATGCCACGAGAATGAATGCGCTTGCAATCTGAATGAAAATGACACAAATACGATTACTTAAATGTCCCAATTAGTGTTAATGATAGGTCGTGTGATTGTGTAACGACAAGAGCAGAGAGACTTACAAAGAACTTTGCCATGTTGATTCCTTTGTTGACTAACTCAACTAACACTAGAGTAAATGATATGAAATTCAAGATGCAACTGATGGATATTTAAACTGGGTTAGCCCTTTATATGGAAACTCGCCTAGTAGAAAAACGTTTCAAAGCTCCCAACTATAGAGGCAAGTGGGAAGGACGCTTCATAACGAATCTATCAAGGTAGTAAACATTTTTATTTGCAGACAATGCATTTTTGTCAGGCTCAATGGGCAGCTTAGCGCAATTAGCAACTAATTCCAAGTTCTTGTACTACATGTCTAATGGCAATTAATTACAAGCACCTCTGTGTGAATGCTCTTGAGTCAAATAAAGAGGATGCTACCCAATAAACGCTTTTTTGATTTTCTTCTGGGCTAATAATAATATTAATTATTGCCTCAAACCAGAAAACATCTAACAAAAGATACACTCATGTGACATTTTAATGGCAGCAGTGCACTAACTCTATACAATTACTATTTATTACTACTGTGCTGCACACTTGAGTTATCAATTCTTCAACCTGTTAATTGACGTTGGCCATTTATTCGTTCATAAGTGGGTGTGGTTATTGCATGCAGAAAATAATCTTTAGGATTCCTATAAGTTTTCTGCATAAGTACACTAAGATAATAGGTAACTACTGTATTACGATTTCATTAGTGCTTGGCTTAATGACTCAGGTAAGGCAAAACAAGAGTTAATGATATTGTTGTGGAGGGTCACTGAAGTGGAAATAATTGAATCGAGTTCAGCCCTGGCCTTCCCTATCGCTTACAGTTTACAATTGCACTTTTTCATTTATTGAACACAAACCTTTGTGTGTGTACTTGTTTCCAATTACAGTGTCGCTAGCCTGGAGGATTCTTTACATGTTAATACAAACTCTTCAATTTAATTGTTATACTTAAGACGAATGTGGGTGGTTTTCTGTAAGTACTTGAACACTCTTTTCAATTACCTTTACAGTAAAAATTATGATTAATGACCACATCGCAATCATATAAGAAGTAGCTACACATCTACTATTAGCTGTATTAGGCGTATATTGGGTACGAATGTCCAATGTGAACTAATATAAGGCTATCTTGCTCTGGGAATTGGGATGCTCAATATTCTCATGCATCATTTTTACTTTTTGCGTAATATGCTGTTGCTTTGATGCTTTCAGTTTCAGTGCTTTGTAAAGTGATGCAAATAGTATTCCATAAGTAATGATTTGCTATGATTTTTACTATATTTATCCTTACACTATCGAGAATCCATTTTTTGGAAGTTTTTTTAGTACTATTAACACTATATCAAGTATGTTGGTACAGCATAATAGTTCAAGGACGCTATTTACGTGAAATATTGTGTATATTATGCATGATTATACATTAAAAGTTATTCAATTCGCTAAAAATTATGTATATCATGTATCAACGCATTACATTTCAATATTTAAATTAGCAATGACAAAGTAAAAGAGGAAGTTAATGAAGTTGTCATCAGGGATATGTAATTTACACATTTTTAATAGGCAAGTACACAGACTACAGACTTGGAATTACCAGCATTTCCCATTTACTTAGTAAATAATCTCAGACACAACTCATTAACTCATATTACATTGGATTTTCATTTAGTACATAAGGACAACGATTTCCAGCAAACTTGTGAAAAGAAAGAGTCACAAATACTCTTCAATTGTGATTTTTTTATAGCTATACGTAAGTTTTTTCAGTTCGTAAACATCATATTAGTAATTGTACCATATTAATTGAAACCGATTCTGGCAAAGGGTTCAGTGCATATAGCACACTCAATTTGTATTCCATTCGAAAGGTGTAGTTGACCCTCTTGATGGTAAGAAATTGCATTGTCACTCTAGTCGTCGAGTCGTGTTTAACTTTGTATTTTTCGAATCTCCAGTAAAATTATCCAGCTATCTCAATTCATTTCTCTTAAAAAGCTGAGGAAATAGGTTCTTTAAAATAAAGGTGTAAATTGCCTGCTTTTTTTGAAGGCATGAAATTTATTATGCATGGAAAACCTGTAATTTATGATTTGCGTGTAAATGTATTAAACAAAATCCTTTGTTGTTCCGTGCACATACAAAGTTGAAGTGGGAACTACTAACACTACTATAAGATGTGGATGACTTCAAAGAACGTGACGTATACACAGTATAGTCTATTAGCAAAGGGACCGAGAGGCAAAAATGTATAACGCCTTATTTCATTCCAATGAATAAAATATGCATTACATCACAAACTACAAATATTCCGACACAAACACAATTTTCAAAGTAGGTCAAGTTGGATACTGCAAACAGACTTAAAAAAAGTTGTATCCATAGGTTAAGACGTAAGACCTGCAATTTTTATACTTACAGCATACAGATAAGTATAGTTATTAGCAAACATGTTACATAGAACAAGAAATACTTTTGGGAAAAATATGCCTCTGCCAACTTGCAGACAAGCCAAGTTCAGGACATCATGAACCCAAATGTATATGGCTAATAAATGACTAACATTTTTTAACTTTCCTATTTTATGTAGTTACTTACGTGTACTTGTCTATTAAGTAAGATTTATAAAGCATGTGGGAGAGTCGAACTCATGTTAACTTAGTCAAAAATATTTTAGTTAGCGAACTTTACTAAATAGAATGTTATCTGTGGAAAATTCTTTTGAAAAAAGAATGTAGAGTGTAAAATTCTTGTTGAGCAGGTTCATGAACTTTATAAACAGAGAAGTTGCCGTCCTTGAGATATTTTCATACAAAAAATATTGCAAATATTCAATATTTTAAAGTAATTTTTTGAAATTTCATTTTCATTGCCGGTTTTTCAGGGTAAATGTATTGAATTTGGCTTAAAGGCCAGTTGGCTACCACATGTATGTAGTTTATGTGGATGTCCTTATATACATAAAGCGAATCTTATACATGAGTAAGTGGCTATGTTATGTGTATTACATATTTATGATTTTATATTTGCCAAGAATCTGCTGCATATTACATTATGCAATGCTGTATGATATGAATGACTATACGTAGATGCAAAAGTAGTACAACGATATGAATACTATATGGGGGAGTGTAATGGACTAAACTAACAATAGTACCTACTATAAGTACTGTTGTGTTGTGCAATACATTTTTCTGAGGAAATACGCTCCATCATGTCTTCCGAGCAATAACCTGAAAAGGAAGCTCGTACGGGCAAAACGATGAAGTCATTTTTTATAACAGAACAAACCGTTTCACCTACTTTGCAGAAATTCGCATCTAGTTATCCTTTGTCGCGCTTTTGAGCTTACATCAGCAAATAATCCTGCAAAAACAACCAACAGCAGGTCAACAACATATCAGGAGCATACCTCAACGGAGGGATTATGTCAAAGAAAGTTTTATTAGTTATTTTGTGTTTGTGCATTTGTTATAAATTTTTAACTTGCTTTGTCCATGAAATTGGGAAAATCAGGGAGTCGATTTTGAAATGTCCATGAAGTAACACCACGCATGTTGGATGAGTCGTGTCGAAAGTGGAAATAAATACTAGATTTTCGCTGGTAAAATTGTAGTATTTTTGTAATTCACTGATCCACACTTCAGTTGCTTACAAAAAATTTACAAAATCGAAAAGGCAAATAATGTTAAAAATCGGTCGAATCTCATAGAATTTTAATTTAAATGTATACAGACATTCTGAATGAATCTGGCACACTGAAACTTGTAACCCGGTATATTAATATTATCAGTAAATGACGGAATAACCTCCTTTTTAATAATACAATGCTTTCCCAAAGAAGATGGATACCTTAGATAGTAAGCTTACCCAAAAGATTCTTACTATAATTATAAATTAGAATAAGAATAAGGAACAAAAATAAAAATCTCCTGTGCTATAACGCAAGATTAAGCTTTTGTTTCTTTTGAATAGTGAGACTCGTGTATCTGTTTTCATTTATACTATTAGCAAAGCAATGTTAAAACCATTTGCAAATTACAATGGTGTGCAAAGGTGTTTACTTAATTCTACACATGTTTGTATTTAACAAACTGCTGCTGTGCAATGTTATACAGCATAGGCTTGTCTATTTTAAACAGAATTCAAACAAAGGCTAATGTTTCTACGCATTCCATTCATTTACATACAAGCCATATTCATTTGAACCAGACAAGCCCAAAGAAATTAATTTCGGGAATGTCTGCTGACAAAATTATTTGCCCCATTTGAAAACCTGTCATGTCATCTGCCTCCAACACAACAATGCATACTAATAAAACATAAAGATAGTATTATGTAATGTATGATAAAACATATTCGTCTTTGTATGTTAGACTAAACTATAATCATTAAGTACTAGCTAAGGACACTGCATTAAAGCATAAAATTGTTCTACATAGTTTTGTTTGAGCAAAGAAAACTCAACACGTACGCGAACACATAAAATAAATATAGCCATAGTATAATTGGCACCATGTAGTCAAAATAGTAGTTAAACGTGACACTATTTTGTGTCTGTGACTTGAGTACACGTATTAAGACAGAAGAGTCAACCCTAGCTCAACTCGACGAGCTGGTTAAAATGATGTTTGCATTTATATGTAAATTTCATTATGTACATTATTGCATGATCAGACAGAGTCGCAGGATACATGAACATTGTTACATAAGTACGTATGCAGTACGTATTATAAACGCAGAACACATCTTCAACTATACTTACATCAGCAATATTTGTCTTCTAAAAATAACTAGATGATCTTCAGAATGGGGATTATTTTTAGAATTAGTTTACGATGGGGCATAGGTAGCTATGAGTTTGTAGTGTTTACCCAAGAAACTTTAGTATACATTCAAATTTCTGTCTACATCTCCCTTTCTATCTGTATAATGCAGGCTAAGTTCAATTCGTAGGAACCTAAAGTAACTGAATACACCGAAAAATCCCAATAGTTATACAGTTATAGGTACCATATAATACGTGCACATTCACCTTAAAGTTTTAACAACATTAGTTTTACACAAATTATTTTAAATCAGTTTAATCATTTTTTCAGGGTGACACTACTCTGAGGGAGAATATGCTTTCTTCATCTACTTTTCCTTCTGCATAAATCTCATTTAGCTAAGTACAAAATTTACATTAATCATCTTTAGAAAGCCAAACTACGCTCATGATGTTTTCCACACTCATCGCTCACTCAGATAAAGTGTACGTGCCAAAAGTGCATTAAAAATTTCTATATATAGATTCACTAATTGAATTTGCGTTTAATTGGAGAAAATGTGATACTATATATATCTACCTATCTATACTAATAAAAATTTGTTTATATCTTTGTACAGAGAAGTGAGCGAAGAAATAGTAAGACAATAAAAAATATGGAAACGAACCAGCTACCTGCATATCCTAAGAAAAAACTTGTTTATTCACATGCAATAAATTACTCAGGATTAAACACGACGAAATAGAAAATATCGACATTTCCAAGATAAATAGAAGCCTTTTTTACTCAAAATCTAATAATTTTTGAAAGAGAACGATACGAGAAGAGAAACCATGTGGATTGTATTTACATACATTTACAATTCCTTTCTTATATTCTTCATTGCTGCACATCTCCTTGTAGGTGCTATTGTAAGCTGCCTTATATTGTCCTTTTGCTTTTAAATTAGCGCAAACAAAAAATTATATGATCACACCTATACATAATTACTTTAAAAGTAAAAGAATAGTTCCCTGTAATATTATAGAAAGTTTTCCCAATTCAACTTATAAGTATATTTTTTTCAAATACAGATATCTTTCGGAGTTGGAGTATACTCAGGAATATACCTAAGTCAAAACTATGAGGTAGGAAAAACAAAAATAAAAATTTGGCAAATACTATACAAATATTGTTTTTGTTGCTAAAATAGATTCCTCAAATTAACGAACCGTCCAAATTATGGGAAAGGTTTGTAAAATTTACTGACCAGTACAGGAAACCGAAAACAGCCAAAAAAAAATGTGACCGAATAAGCATCTTATCTATTTTGACTACGAATACGGAAGATGAAGAAACTTACTCGGGTAACGACGTCAATAGACAATCAACTTTATCAAATGCAGAATCCGAACCAGATACCGCGGATGCCACCGCTGATGTGGAAGACACTTCAGATATAAATAAATAATATTAAAAATAACCGTTGCATATAGTTGATATTTATTTTGTAATGTAAATCTATAAAATATACGAACTATTACGTTTGCACACCCATCCACATCCACATACCATGCAATGTAACAAATAAAATAAAATTGTAAAATATGTATACCATAGGCCATAGATATTACATTTTGAGATACATTTGCAGTTGCAATATTATTTTCTAAAACTTTTTAACATTATTAAATCACGATTTTGACAATTAATTGAGAAATTAGCATTAGAAAACACTAGT